>SZWC01007267.1:22797-101048 GCA_023375785.1 Penium margaritaceum | reverse complement strand
CTTGCACACCTTACCCTCGGGTGCTTTGACACCTTCCGGTACCTCCATTAGCACCTCCTTGTCGAGCTTCCCATAAAGGAAGGCTGTCTTCACATCCATCTGGTGGATCTCAAGGTCTTTGGCGGCAGCGACAGCAAGCAGGGACCTGATGGAGGCAAACGTGACGACCGGTGCGAAGGTCTCATCGTACTCAGAACCTGCGCGCTGTGAGAACCCTTTCGCCACGACCCTTGCCTTGTACTTGTCGATGCTATCATCTTGCTTCCGCTTCAACCTGAGCACCCACTTTGAGCCCACCACGTGAGCGTTAGCGGGTCTGTCCACCAGCACCCATGTGCCATTTTCTTCGATGGACGCGAGCTCGCTGTCCACCGCCTCCTTCCACTTGGCCGCATCGGGCCTTGCCAGCGCTTCAGCCACAGTGAGCGGCTCTCCCTGAGCCAAACAGGACCAGCTCAGTCCAGTCCAGCTTCCAGTGTCAGCGTCGTACTTTGGAGTTTGTTTTCTTTGTCGTGTGCTGCGACGTTGCATTGCTGGTGGATGTTTGCCATGCTGTTGCTCCTGTGGTGTTGGCTGCCCTGGAGTTGAATTTTCCTCTTTTGAAGAGCCACTGGCCTCCGAGCTGGTCTCAGAGGCCTCGGACGTCTCCGACTCTGTGTCGGAGCTCGCCGCTGCGTCAGCCTGCGCAGCCGCTCCCCCTGGCACACCACTCTTCTTCACGGCCTGCCGCACTGGCACCACTTGCCAGTTTTCAGGAGCTTGATCTCCTGACTCTAGCAGCACCAACCACTCTCCCTGTTTTGGAGCTTCCGTGGGATCAAGCATCTCTTCCTTGCCTGGTTTCCTCTCGTCAAAGGTGACATCCCGGCTGGTGATGAGTCTTCTTCCTGCCAGGTCCCACAAGCGATATGTCTTGTGGGCCGTCTCATAGCCCACCATAACGCACTTTCGTGCTCTTGAATCCAGCTTGCCGGCACCCTCACCCGCCTGGACCTTTGCCCATGCGGTGCAGCCAAATACTTTCAGGTGTGATGCGTCCGGCTTCTTCCCTGACCAAACTTCTTGTGGTGTCATCTGTTGCTTTCCCTTCTTCTTTCCGCGCCTGCCCAGAGCAGCCGCAGGAGTCAGGTTGACGAGATAGCATGCCGTTCTTGCCGCTTCTGCCCAGAACCGCGGTGGAAGCTTTGCATCGAAGAGCATGCTACGCACCATGCCGAGGATGGTCTGATTCATCCGTTCGGCAACACCATTTCTCTGCGGCGTGTAAGGCGTTGTGGGCTGGTGGTTGATCCCATGTTGTCGCAACCAGCCCTTGTATGCCTCGTACTCTCCGCCGTTGTCGCTCCGCATCCCTTTGACTCTCTTTCCGGTCTACCGCTCCACCATGGCGACAAACTCCTGCAACTTTTCTATGACCTCTCCCTTTTTTTTGAGGAAGAAGATCCACACCTTGCGGCTGTGGTCGTCTATGAAGGTCAGAAAATACTTGCTACCACCGTTTGATGCCGTGCGAAAGGGTCCGCACACGTCGGTGTGAATCAGGTCAAGGGCTGATTCTGCGCGGCAACCATTGCGTTCAAAGCGAGTTCGCTTGGTCTTGCCTTGGAGGCAAGGTACACACAGGCTGCCACACTCAACCGCATCCTTCTTGCAAACATCCATGCCACGGACCAGCTGTTGTTGCTGAATGACTTGGAGCGTGCTGTTTGCAACGTGCCCAAAGCGTCTGTGCCACAGATCAGTGTCTTCGTCCTTTGCGGCAGAGGATGCTTTTTCAGTTCTTGTTGGTGTGCTCTCCTGTATTGGTGCCGAGACCACTGCCTCCGCTGCACCCGCATGACGCTCGTCTTCCGAGGTCTTTGCTGCCGTTGTCTGCAATACGTAGAGTCCGTCAACCCGTGGAACCTGTGCCACGAGATCTTTGATGGCATAGAGGACCTTGATGTCCTCGTTCCTGGCGATGACCGCCTTCTTCTGTGTGAACACCACTGTCATGTCGTTGTCCGTTATCTTTGACACGGACAGGGGGTTTGCCGCAAAGGAGGGCATGTAGACCACGTCACGTAGCCGTAGATCCCTCTCTGCACCATTAAGGTTGATGCTCACCAGCTTGTCTCCCACGCCCTTTGCATTGACGACGCTGCCGTTTGCACATTTGAACCGTCGATCGGTTGGCGCCGATGGAGACAAATCCAGCCTGGTCGTTGCCGGAGTGATGATCGGTGCCGGAGTCGAGCCCAAAAGCTCCTGGCCTGTGCAGCGCCGCTCCTTTTGCTGGAGGCGTGCTCTGTGCCATCATGTTGGTGGCTTCTTTGCCACCCTTTTTGTTGCCTTTGTTCCCACCGCTTCTGCCGTCTTCCTTCTTTGGCGACCTGCTCTCTCTTGCCCAGTGCCCAGGTTTGCCGCAGTTGTGGCAGTTACCCTGTCGCTTGGGAGCCTTGCCGCCATTGTTGCCTCCGCCGCCACCGCTTCCGCTGCCGCCTTTCTGACCAGAGGCTGACCCTTTGCTCCCGCGGCCACCGTAGCGTGCGGCATAGGCAGAGAAGTTAGCCTCACTTCCGCTGTGGCGCATGGCCTCGTTACGCACGTACTCGGACACTGCCGCGTACGTCAGGTCATCCTCCTTCCAGCCGCCCATGACGGTGATCATTGGACTCCAGCTCTCCGGTAGCGCCATGAGGAGGATCATGGCTTGCATGTTCTCGTCAAGGTCCCAGTTCATCCGGCCAGCCTCGCCAAGGAGTCCTTCAAACTCCTGTAGGAAATCGGGGATGGATTCGCCCTCATTCACCCGCATGCTGATCAGCCGTTGTAGGATGAATAGTCTGTTCGCGAGGGAGGTGGATTGGTGCACGCGCTTGAGCTTGTCGTAAGTTTCGGAAACCAGCGTGTACCCGGCAATGATGGGAACATACTTCTTGGCTATCGCGTTGCTGAGGAATGACATTACAATATCATTTCGATCCATCCAAGCCTCATGCTCAGATGTGCCTTCCGCGGGAACCTGCTCCTCTCCCTTCAGTAGCTTGATGAAGCCGCGCACTTTCATCGCCAACTCAAACTGCCATCTCCAAAGGGGAAGTCAATCCCCTCGAAAATGGGGATTCCTCCCAGGCGTCCAAGACCTTGCGGCAGTGACATAGCTTTCACATTTGCTCCAGTGGTCTGCCCTGTAGTAGCCACTGCTGAGCTTGAGGACTGCCATGCGGCAGCCCCCACTCCTCCCGATGGGTCAACCATTTTTGTTGCCCTTGTCTGCTTCCCACGTCTGTGCTGCGTTGAGGCCGATGTAGGCTGATGTTAGCTGATGTTTGTTACCGGTTTTAGGATGCAGATCCGTTGCTTACCCCTCCAGCTGATGTTCACCTGCAGACAGAGAATATATCTACACCAACACACCCAGGGTCTTGCCACCAAGGGCAGAGCTTGTCCTGGTTGGGACACAAGGGTCGTGCCTCCAAGGGCAGAGCTTGTCCTTAGTCCCTGTGTGCTAAGTGCAGACCAAGCCGTTGGAGCTGATGAAGCTGATGGAGCTGATGGAGTTGATGGAGCCGGCGTGTGCACCTGGAGAGAGCGTACCAGAGTTGAGCGAAGCGTNAAACAGGGCCGACACAATAGCACCTGCCGTCCGCTCCTAGCATTTCAGCTAGGAGAAGATATCACCCTCAGGATCACGGTTCCACACTGAGCAGTTCCTAGGCAATCACTTGCTAGCAACTGTGTCCACTTAACACTTGGTCACTTTTGCGCGAGGTGCTAGTCAAAGACTAACTCCTGGGGCTTAGACCAACCAGTGTCTTCTTTATACTGTTCCTTAGTTGGACAACTCTGTGAGGAGCATCTAAGGCCAGATTGTGTAATTAGAATGAGGAATGAGCCTGGTACATATAGTCCTAGGCCTGGCTTCTAAGGTGTGTGGGTAGTGACACTTTTGGGGTGGTCACTCCACACCACCTCACCAGTCCGCCAATTGGCGCATCCACTGACCGCCAAGTGGCGCACTCTCCTCGTGCATGGAGAAATGTCTAAGGAACTTCCCCTATGCTAGAAGGTAAAAAAACCTCCTGCGCACATCAAGGCTCGATCGCAGGACCTGTTGTCCCTAATTCCAACATGCTATCCGTTGCGCTACACTTCTGGTGTCTCGCTTGGACTTGCACCACGAACAAGGTTTGGGGGACTTACTCGAAGGGAGCAATGCATGCCCAACCTGTCCGTCAACCCATAGCAGTGGCCATGGGGCATAGAAGAACAACACCTACGCCTATGCCTATGGTACCTGCGTCTGTGCATAGGGTACCTGCGCCTGTGCCTATGGTACCTGCGCATGTGCCTAGGGTACCTGCGCCTGTACCCAGGCCACGTGCGCATGTGCATAGGGAACCTGCGCCTGTGCCTAGGGTACCTGCGCCTGTGCCCAGGTTACTTGCGCCTGTGCTTAGGGTACATGCGCCTGTCCCTAGGGTACCTGCGCCTGTGCCTAGGGTACCTGCGCCAGTGACTAGGGTACCTGTGCCTGTGCCTAGGGTACATGTCCCTGTGCCTAGGGTACCTGCGCCCGTGCCTATGGTACCTGCGCCTGTGCCTAGGGTACCTATGCCTGTGCCTAGGGTACTTGCGTTTGTGTCTAGGGTATCTGCGCCTGTGCGTAAGGTACCTGCGCATGTGCCTAGGGTACCTGCGCCTGTGCCTAGGGTACCTGCACGTGTGCTTAGGGTACCTTCGCTTGTGCTTAGGGTACATGCGACTGTGCCTAGGGTACCTGCGCCTGTGCCTAGGGTACCTGCGCTTGTGCATGGGGTGCCTGTGACTGTGCATAGGGTACCTGCGCATGTGCCTAGGGTACATGCGCCTGTGCCTTTGGTACCTGCGCCTGTGCCTAGGGTACCTGCGCTTGTCCATAGGGTACCTGTGCCTGTGCCTTGGGTGCCTGCAACTGTGCATAGAGTACCTGCGCCTGTGCCTAGGATACCTGCGTCTGTGCTTAGGGTACATGCGCTTGTGCCTAGGGTACCTGTGCCTTTGCTTAGGGTACCTGCGCCTGTGCCTAGGTTACCTGCGCCTGTGCCTAGGGTACATGCGCGTGTGTCTAGAGTACCTACGCCTGTCACTAGGGTACATGCGCTTTTGCCTTGGGTACCTGCGCCTGTGCTGAGGGTACCTGCGCCCGTGCCTAGGGTACTTCCGCCTTTGCCTAGGGTACCTGCGCCTGTGCCTAGGGTACCTGCGCCTGAGCCTAGGTTACCTGTGCCTGTGCCTATGGTACATGCGCCTGTGCCTAGGGTACCTGCGCCTGTACATAGGTTACCTGCGCCTGTGCCTATGGAACCTGCGCTTGTGCCTAGGGTACCTGCGCCTGTGCCCAGGTTACCTGCGCCTGTGCTTGGGGTAGTTGCGCCTGTCCCTAGGGTACCTGCGCCTGTGACTAGGGTACCTGTGCATGTGCCTAGGCTACCTGTCCCTGTGCCTAGGGTACCTGCGCCTGTGCCTATGGTACCTGCGCCTGTGCCTAGGGTATCTGCGCATGTACCTAGGATACTTGCGCCTGTGTCTAGGGTATCTACGCTTGTGCGTAAGGTACCTGCGCCTGTGCCTAAGGTACCTGCGCCTCTGCCTAGTAAGGGTGTTCGCAAGCCCAGACTCTAGAGTCTGGGCTTCGACTTGGACTTCAGAGTCCGAGTCAGGACCCAGACTTGGACTTGCGAGCCTGGGACCAGACTCGCGAGTCCGTGGACTTGCGAGTCCACAGTGTATGGACTCTCGAGTCTACCTTTTGTAGACTCTCGAGTCTACCATGGCTTGACTCCCGAGTCCACCATATTCTCACTCTCGAGTTCACCATGTCTTGACTCCCGAGTCCACCATGTGTCATCTCTCAAGTCCACCATTTCTTGAATGTCGAGCCCACATATGAGGACTCATGAGTCCACCCTGGGTAACCCATGTGTAAGGCATATCATTTTCACATACACTTTATTCGTCCATTACACCTGTACATATTGCCTGGGTATACATTTTAACAATTGCCTGTGTGTGAGGCATTTCATGTTCACACACACAACCCTAAACCACTACACGTATATACATTGGCTAAGTATCGTGGCTGTGTCCTGAACAATGCGTGAAATACAATTGTTTGTGAACTTCAATCACATATTCACATCATGGGATGAGTCTACTATGCTTGTTTATCATGTTTCTAACATGGCAGTAGTTCCAAAAACTTAACACAGTCAAGAGTCACACATGCTCTTAAAGATGGAACTCATAAGAAAACACAATTGGGTTTGTGCAATGATTTGAAAGATATGGCAACGTGAACGCATTACAAGACACTGCTCTGAAACCTAGGATATCTCCTGCACATCGTCGTCATCTCCTCCACTTGCACCAAAATCTGCCGGCACGTCATAGTCTTCCTCTGCTTCCTCTAGAGCATCAGCCTCCTCAGCAGTATCTGCAGCTGCATCACTATCCTCTGAGCTTTCAGAGGAGGCATCATCCCCACCCCCTCCTTCACCCCCTTCGTCTTCATCGTCATCCGAGTTGTCGCAGGCAGCCATGAGCAAACCTGTTGACTGGGCCTTTGCGGCCTTCCTTGCAGCTCTCCGAGCTGCCTTCTCCTTGTTCTCAATCTCCACCAACTCGGGTGCTACCTCTCCTGATGGGTGCACGGGGACGTCCTTCAGTGCGGGGTCATTGATCCACGTCTTGAGGCACAAGAGGTCATGAACAGTGATCTGTTGAAGAGAGTGGCGGAAGTCCGTCACGACCCTGCCACCAAGAGAGAACATTCTCTCTGATGGCGTGCTAGTTGCAGGCACCGCCAACACATCAAGCGCCAGCAGTGCAAATGTCGGGTACCGCTCACAGTTCTCCTTGTAGAACTTGAGCACATTCAGCCGGCGTCCTCCACGTGCGTTCTTCTTGTAGGCGTCTACCTCTTGCTCGACTGAGTCTGGCGCCAGTACAACCTGCTCCTCTTCGGTTTCCTCAAACAGGTTATCCATGGTGTCGGCAAGTGCAGCCTCCACCATGGATGTCTTCTTCTTTTGAGTCTGGCATCCGCGCTTGGCCGCTGCGGCTGGCCCACTCAGCTCCAGCGCCGGTGACTGACTCGCAGCTGGCGGACCGCTTGAGTCGACCATCTCATCATCAACCTCTGCGCCTGCTCCCTCCGCTGCAGCTGCTGCTGCTGTCGCTGCTGCTGCAGCCTCTGCTGCTTCTGCTTCTGCCTGGCGCCTCGCTTGGACCTTCTCAAAGTACGGGCGCAGATGCTCCACCACCTTCACCTCCAACTCCACGGGGGACTTGATGCCGACGTGCTTGTGGACGTTGGGCATGTGACGGAACCTACACGCAAAAGGAAAAAAGTCTCAGGCAACTACTTTGTATGCAACCTGCCATGTTTGCATTCTGCCATGCATGTAATCTGCCATGCATGTAATCTGCCATGCATGTAATCTGCCATGCATGCAATGTGCAATGCATGCAATCTGCCATTCATGCAATCTGCCATGCATGTAATCTGCAATGCATGCAATCTGCCATGCATGCAATCTGCCATGCATGTAATCTGCAATGCACTGAATCTGCCATGCATGCAATCTGCCATGCATGTAATCTACCATGCATGCAATGTGCAATGCATGCAATCTGCCATGCATGCAATCTGCCATGCATGTAATCTGCCATGCATGCAATGTGCAATGCATGCAATCTGCCATGCATGCAATCTGCCATGCATGTAATCTGCCATGCATGCAATGTGCAATGCATGCAATCTGCCATGCATGCAATCTGCCATGCATGTAATCTGCAATGCATGCAATCTGCCATGCATGCAATCTGCCATGCATGTAATCTGCAATGCACTGAATCTGCCATGCATGCATTCTGCCATGCATGTAATCTACCATGCATGCAATGTGCAATGCATGCAATCTGCCATGCATGCAATCTGTCATGCATGTAATCTGCAATGCATGCAATCTGCCATGCATGCAATCTGCCATGCACGAAATGTACCATGCATGCAATCTGCCATGCATGCAATCTGCCATGCATGTAATCTGCCATGCATGCAATGTGCAATGCATGCAATCTGCCATGCATGCAATCTGCCATGCATGTAATCTGTGCTAAAATGCATTGTTGCTCATATGCAAAGTGACATGTCACGTGTTCCATGAATACATACCTGAACCGCGGGTCAACAACGGTTGCCACCACGTGTCTCATCGTGCATTTCTTCACGTACTTTTCCACCTGCACAAAGTAACCCCAACCCAATGCAACCCCATGCTATGCAAGTCAATGCAATACAATTCTGTGCTCTGCCATGCAAAACAATGCAACATCCTGACCCCCGGGGGGTGAGGGTGGGGGGGGGGCAGGGCCTATCAATGCAAAACCATTCAAAAGTCCGAAAAACTGTACATACCATGCATGGAAAGCAGTGCAATACACAGCAGTGTACTGCTATGCATAGCAGTGTAATATGCTTCCCCGGTGGGGGGAGGTGGGGGGGGGGGAGTGCCTCACCTTCTCACATGCGTTCACAAAGCCGACCTGCATAATCACCAGCAGCTTCTCTGTTGGATCCAGAGGCGCCTTCTTCTCGGTCTGCTTCTTCACTGCACCCACGGCCTTCACGCGCCNGGGGGGGGGGGGGGGGGGGGGGGGAGTGCCTCACCTTCTCACATGCGTTCACAAAGCCGACCTGCATAATCACCAGCAGCTTCTCTGTTGGATCCAGAGGCGCCTTCTTCTCGGTCTGCTTCTTCACTGCACCCACGGCCTTCACGCGCCAATAGTATAGCTTCTGCAAGATCTGGCTGAAGAAGGGGAGGACGAGGGACAGGGTTGGGTACTGACTACCAGAGATGTCAACGGTGAACCCCTTGAAGGGCTTCAGGATCGTGATGATGAGGCCAAGGAGCTCCCAGCCCTGGCCACTCGGCTTCAGCGTAGGTTCCTTGGCCTGCAGCCACTCATCAAGGACATCCTTGATGCGCACTACACGCTCACACATGTCAAGGGTCAAGTTCCAACGGGTCGGTGTGTCGACGTGGAGGGACAGGTACTGCACATCACGAGCGTTGCATGCGGTCAGCAGCGACATCTCACGCTTCGCCGAGCGTGTGACGAAGTTGACGATGTGGCGCGTAGTCTGGAGGTGCTCTTCCACTGCGTCCACCGCGATGAGATCCTTCACTGCAAGGTTGAGGACGTGTCCCATGCAGCGGATGTGGCCCTCCTTCTTGAAGACATCGTTCTGCTGAACAAGACAGTTGTCCACGAGGCTATCGTTGACCGTGTCGTTGTCGACGGTGAGGCTGTACATTTTGTCCCACAGCCCCCATTCCTTCAGCGCAGCAGCAAACAAGTCCAACACATTGGATGCGGTAGCATCATCTATGCATGCTGGGAAGCCAAGTGCCACACTCTGCAGCTGCCATGCTGCAATCCAATGTGCCGTGATGCCCAGGTACTTGTGGTTGGCACCCGACTGCCATCCATCACACGTGAAAGAGACCCCAGACTGCACCTCTGCAAACATCTTTGCTAGACGCTTCCTAAATGCAGCAGCACCATTCTTGATGAGACGCGTGACGGTGATGCGGCCGGGGAGAATGGCAAAGGGGTTGCAGTGGAAAATAACAACGCGCAGCCATGCCGACTCCACACTTAGGAACGACTCTTGCTTATCGACGACGTGCTTCCAGATACAACTCTGGAAGAACTTCTTGTAGAATGCGATGCCGACCCCCGCCACCCCACGGGCCACAGCAGCATTCGTCCCATCCACCACGCCGCCAGTCTCCAATGCGTGGCTGGTGGCATTCGCCAGGTTTTGCTGCGCCTCCAGTGCCTTCAGTTCCTTCCACCTCTCATTGTGCGCTCTGCGCACATGCCTCCACAATGTTGTCGTCTGGCTTTGCGTCATCGCATAAGACCATGAGCATGTTAGGAATGCAATGGACAACAGTGCAGTGCAAAACAGAGCACTGTTCCCGCGGGGGGGGGGGAGGAGGGGTCCCTTGCACAAAACTGCACAAATGCAAAGCACAAGCATGCACTGCTATGCAAACCCATGCAAGCAATGCAATGCACAACAGTGTAGTGAAAAACAGAGCACTGCTTAGCATAAAACTGCAAAAATCTTCCCGGTGGGGGGGGGGGAGAGGGGTCCCTTGCACAAAACTGCACAAATGCAAAGCACAAGCATGTACTGCTATGCAAACTCATGCAAGCAATGCAATGCACAACAGTGCAGTGCAAAACAGAGCATTGCTTAGCATAAAACTGCAAAAATCTTCCCGGGGGGGGGAGGGGTCCCTTGCACAAAACTGCACAAATGCAAAGCACAAGCATGCACTGCTATGCAAACCCATGCAAGCAATGCAATGCACAACAGTGCAGTGCAAAACAGAGCACTGCTTAGCATAAAACTGCAAAAATCTTCCCGGGGGGGGGGAGGGGTCCCTTGCACAAAACTGCACAAATGCAAAGCACAAGCGTGTGCCGTGCGTCTGCGGCTCTGTGCCATGTGCCGTGCGTGTGCCATGTGCCGTGCGTGTGCCATGTGCCGTGCGTGTGCCATTTGCCATGCGTCTGCCATGTGCCGTGCGTGTGCCATGTGCCGTGCGTCAGCCATGTGCCGTGCGTCTGCCATGTGCCGTGCGTGTGCCATGTGCCGTGCGTCTGCCATGTGCCGTGCGTGTGCCATGTGCCGTGCGTCAGCCATGTGCCGTGCGTCTGCCATGTGCCGTGCGTGTGCCATGTGCCGTGCGTCTGCCATGTGCCGTGCGTCTGCCATGTGCCGTGCGGGTGCTGCTCGGTGCCATGCATCTGCTATGTGCCATACGCACCTTTAAGGCAGGGGCGGTTTGGGGGACACAGCGCGCACCATGCCCGCGGCTCTCCGCGGATCACGCGGACCTCAAACACCCCCCATATGAGGGAGGGCCTGCGCTTGCGGAGGTCGCTCCTTCCGCCTGCCGTGGATGCTGATTGTAGCCCCTGCTTCCTCCCTGACGCCGACACCGCCGGCGTCTCCTTCTGCTGTGTCATAGCTTCAACGCACTGCGACATGGCTGGTGGATGAAAGGGGGCGGTCGGATCTGTTGAGTAGGGAGTCTCTCCCAGGGCGACAGGCCGCAGAGGTTGCGGCAAAACAAAGTTGTGGCGGGGAGGGGCCACAATGGCCCCTCCCCGCTAGAGCATTCTCCTGTCGTTGCTTGGAAAAGGGGAGGGGGGGCGTGGCACATCATCTGCAACATCCAGCGGATGATGTGCCTACGCGCTCGCTACGGTGCGCGCCGATAGGCCTGGCAAAACGGACGGCGATAACAGTTGGCGGCGGGGAGAGGACTGCGGCGGGCAGGGAGCTGTCGGCGGGAAGAGGGTGGAATGGACGGCCCGGGCGAAGCGACGGCGGTTGGAGGCGAGGAGAGGCCTGCGGCGGGTAGGGAGCTGTCGGCGGGCGGACGGCCCAAGGAGGCGGAATGGACCAATGGACATCCGCCCCGCCCCGAACTTCCCGGGGGGGGGGGGGGCCTTCCGCCGACAGCCGACAGCACCTTGCCAGGTGCTGTCGGCGGGCGGACGGCCCAAGGAGGCGGAATGGACCAATGGACATCCGCCCCGCCCCGAACTTCCCGGGGGGGGGGGGGGCCTTCCGCCGACAGCCGACAGCACCTTGCCAGGTGCTGTCGGCGGGCGGGAAGCGGAATGGACGGCTGAACTTCGGGCTGTCCCCCCCCCGGGGGCTTCCGACTCGCGAGTCCGAGTCGAGTCTGAGGCCCAAACTCGGACTCGCGAGTGTCGAACCGGACTCGAACTCGCGAGTCTGACTCGCGAGTCCTAGCTTTTGGCTTACAGCCTTAGTGCCTAGGGTACCTGCGCGTGTGCTTAGGGTACATTTGTTTCTGCGTAGGGTACCTGCGCCTGTGCCTAGGGTACCTGCGCCTGTGCTCAGGGCACCTGTGCCTTTGCCTGGGGTACCTGCGCCTGTCCCGAGGGTCCCTGCGCTTGTGCATGGGGTGCGTGTGACTGTGCATAGGGTACCTGCGCCTATGCCTAGGGTACTTGCGCTTGTGATTAGGGTACCTGCGCCTGTGCCTACGGTACCTGCGCCTCTTCTTAGGGTACATGCGCCTCTGCCTGCGGTACCTGCGCCTGTGCCTAGGGTACTTGCGCCTGTGCCTAGGGTACATGCGCCTGTGCCTAGGGCATCTGCACTTGTGCCTAGGGTACCTGCGCCTGTGCCTAGGGTACATGCGCTTGTGCCTAGGGTACCTGCGCATATGCTGAGTGTACCTGCGCATGTGCCTGGGGTACCTGCGCCTGTGCCTAGGGTACATGTGCACGTGCCCAGGTTACCTGCGCCTGTGCCTAGGGTACCTGCGCCTGTGCATAGGGTACCTGCGCCTGTGCCTAGGGTACTTGCGCCTGTGCCCAGGGTATCTGCGCCTATGCCTATGGTACCTGCGTCTGTGCATAGGGTACCTGCGCCTGTGCCTATGGTACCTGCGCATGTGCCTAGTGTACCTGCGCCTGTACCCAGGCCACCTGCGCCTGTGCATAGGGAACCTGCGCCTGTGCCTAGGATATCTGCACCTATGCCCAGGTTACTTGTGCCTGTGCTTAGGGTACATGCGCCTGTCCCTAGGGTACCTGCGCCTGTGCCTAGGGCACCTGCGCCATTGACTAGGGTACCTGAGCCTGTGCCTAGGGTACCTGCCCCTGTGCCTAGGGTACCTGCGCCCGTGCCTATGGAACCTACGCCTGTGCCTAAGGTACCTACGCCTGTGCCTAGGGTACTTGCGTTTGTGTCTAGGGTATCTGCGCCTGTGCGTAAGGTACTTGCGCATGTAACTATGGTACCTGCGCCTGTGCCTAGGGTACCTGCGCGTGTGCTTAGGGTACCTTCGCTTGTGCTTAGGGTACATGCGATTGTGCCTAGGGTACCTGCACCTGTGCCTAGGGTACCTGCGCTTGTGCATGGGGTGCCTGTGACTGTGCATAGGGTACCTGCGCCTGTGTCTAGGGTACCTACGCCTGTGCCTAGGGTACTTGCGCCTGTGCCTAGGGTACCTGCGCCTGTGCTTACGGTACCTGTGCATGTCCCTAGGGTACCTGCGCCTGTGCCTAGGGTACCTGCGCCCATGCCTAGGGTACCTGCGCATGTGCATATGGTACCTCCGCCTGTGCCTATGGTACCTGCGCCTATGCCTAGTATTCATGCGCCTGTGCATAGGGTACCTGCGCCTGTGTCTAGGGTATCTGCGCTTGTGCTTAAAGTCCCTGCGCTTGTGCCTAGGGTACGTGCGCCTGTGCCTATGGTACCCGCATCTATGCGTACGGTACCTGCGCCTGTGCCTAGGGTACCTACGCCTGTGCCTTAGGTACCTATGCCTGTCCCTATGGTACCTGCGATTGTGCCTATAATACCTGCGCTTGTGCCTAGGGTACCTGCGCCTTTACCCAGCTTACCTGCCCCTATGCCAAGGGTACATGCGCCTGAGCCCAGGGTACATGCGCCTGTGCCCAGGTTACCTGCCCCTCTGCCTAGGGTACCTGCGCTTGTCCCTAGGGTACCTGCGCCTGTGCCTGGGGTACCTTCGTCTCTGCCTAGGATAACCGTGCTTGTGCCTAGGGTTCCTGCGCATGTGCCCAGGGTACCTGCACCTGTGCCTCGGGTACCTACGCCTGTGCCTTGGGTACCTGCGCATGTGCATAGGGTACCTGCGCCTGTGCCTAGGGTACCACGCATGTGCCAATGGTACATGCGCCTGTGCCTAGGGTACCTGCGGCTGTTCGTATGGTACCTGCGCTTGTGCCTGGGGTTACTGCAACTGTGCATAGGGTACCTGCGCATGTGCCTAGGGTACCTGCGCATGTGCTTAGAGTACCTGCACCTGTGCCTATGGTACCTACGCCTGTGCATAGGGAACATGCGTCTGTGCCTGGGGTACCTGCGCCTGTGCCTAAGGTACCTGCGCCTGTGCCTAGGATACTTGTGCCTGTGCCTAAGGTACCTGCGCCTGTGCCGAGGGTACCTGCGCCTGTGCATAGGGTACATGCGCCTGCGCATAGGGTACTTCGTCTGTGCCTAGGGTACTTGCGCCTGTGCCTAGAGTACTTGCGCCTGTGCCTATGGTTCCTGTGCTTGTGCCTAGGGTAATTGTACCTGTGCGTAAGGTACCTGCGCCTGTGCCTATGGTACCTGCGCTTGTGCTTAGGGTACCTGCGCCTGTGCCTAGGGTACCTGCGCCTATCCCTAGGGTACCTACGCCTGTGCCTGGGGTGCCTAAGCCTGTGCATAGGGTACTTGGGCCTCTGCCTAGGGTACCAGCGCCTGTGCCTAGGGTACATACGCCAGTGCTTAAGGTACCTGCACTTGTGCCTAGGGTACCTGCACCTGTGCCTAGGGTGCCTAAGCTTGTGCCTAGGGTACCTGCGCTTGTGCTTAGGGTACGTGCGCCTGCGCCTAGGGTACCTGTGCCTGTGCCTAGGGTACCTGCGCCTGTGCCTAGGGTACCAGCGCCTGTGCCTAGGGTACATACGCCAGTGCTTAAGGTACCTGCACTTGTGCCTAGGGTACCTGCACCTGTGCCTAGGGTGCCTAAGCTTGTGCCTAGGGTACCTGCGCTTGTGCTTAGGGTACGTGCGCCTGCGCCTAGGGTACCTGTGCCTGTGCCTAGGGTACCTGCGCCTGTGCCTAGGGTACCTGCGCTTGTGCTTACCGTACCAGTCCGTGTCCCTAGGGTACCTGTGCATGTGCCTATGGTACCTCGCCTGTGCATTGGGTACCTACGCCTGTGCCCAGGTTACCTGCGCCTTTGCCTAGGGTACCTGCGTCTGTGCCTAGGGTACCTGTGCCTGTGTCTAGGGTACCTACACCTGTGCCCAAGTTACAAGCGCCTGTGCCTATGGTACCTGCGCCTGTCCCTATGGTACGTGCGCCTGTGCCTATGGTACGTGCGCCTATGCCTAGGGTACCTGCGCATGTCTCTATGGTACCTGCGCCTCTGCCTATGGTACGTGTGCCTGTGCCTAGGATACGTGTGCCTTTGCTTTGGATACCTGCGCCTGTGCCTAGGGTACCTGCGCCTATGACTAGGGTACCTGCGCCTGTGCCTAGGGTACCTGCGCCTATGCCCAAGGTACCTGTGCCTATCCCTAAGGTACATGCGCCTGTGCCTAGGGTACCTACGCCTGTGCTTTGGGTACCTGCACATGTGCCCAGGTACCTACGCATGTGCCTAAAACACATGCGCCTGTGCCTGTGGTACCTGCGCCTGTTCCTAGGGTACGAGCGCCTGTGCCTAGTGTACCTGCGCTTGTGCCTACGATACCTGCGCATGTGCATAGGGTACCTGCGCCTGTCCCTAATGTACCTGCGCCTGTGCCTATGGTACATGCGATCGTGCCTAGGGTACATGCGCCTCTGCTTAGGGTTCCTGTGCCTGTGCCTAGGGTACCTGCGCATGTGCTTAGGGTACCTGCGCCTGTGCCTAGGGTATGTGCGCCTGTGCCTAGGGTACCTGCGCCTGTGCATAGGGTACCTGTGCCTATCCCTAGGATGCCTGCGCCTGTGCCTGGGGTACCTTCGCCTGTGCGTAGGGTACCTGCGCCTATACCTAGGGTACCTGCGCCTGTGCCTAGGGTACCTGTGAATGTGCATAGGGTACCTGCGCCTGTGCCCATGTTACCTGCGCATATCCCTGGGGTACCTGCGCCTGTGCCTAGGGTACGTGCGCCTGTGCCTAGGGTACCTGCGCCTGTGCCTAGGGTACATGCGCCTGTGCATAGGGTACTTGCGCCTATGCATAGGGTACCTGTGCCTGTGCCTAGGATACCTGCGCCTGTGCCTAGGGTACCTGCGCCTGTGCATAGGGTACCTGTGCCTATCCCTAGGATGCCTGCGCCTGTGCCTGGGGTACCTTCGCCTGTGCGTAGGGTACCTGCGCCTATACCTAGGGTACCTGCGCCTGTGCCTAGGGTACCTGTGAATGTGCATAGGGTACCTGCGCCTGTGCCCATGTTACCTGCGCATATCCCTGGGGTACCTGCGCCTGTGCCTAGGGTACATACGCCTGTGCATAGGGTACTTGCACCTATGCATAGGGTACCTGTGCCTGTGCCTAGGATACCTGCGCCTGTGCCTAGGGTACCTGCGTCTGTGCTTGGGGTACCTGCGCCTGTGCCTAGGGTACCTGCGCCTGTGCCTAGGGTACCTGCGCATGTGCCTAGGGTGCCTGCGCCTGTGCATAGGGTATCTGCGCCTGTGCCTATGGTACCTGCGCCTGTGCCTAGGGTAGTTTCACCTGTGCCCATGGTACATGCGCCTGTGCATATGGTACCTGCGCCTGTCCCTAGCGTACCTGCGCCTGTGCGTGGGGTGCCTGCAACTTTGCATAAGTACCTGCGCCTGTACCTAGGGTATCTGCGTCTGTGCTTATGGTACGTAAGCCTGTGCCTAGGGTACCTGCGCCTTTGCTTAGGGTACATGCGCCTGTGCCTAGGGTACTTGCGCCTGTGCCTAGGGTACCTGCTCCTGTGCCTAGGGTACATGCGCCTGTACCCAGGTTACCTGCGCCTATGCCTAGGGAACCTGCGCCTGTGCCTAGGGTACCTGCGCCTGTGCCCAGGTTACCTGCGCCTGTGCTTGGGGTAGGTGCGCCTGTCCCTAGGGTACTTGCACCTGTGACTAGGGTACCTGTGCATGTGCCTAGGGTACCTGTCCCTGTGCCTAGGGTATCTGCGCCCGTCCCTATGGTATCTGCGCCTGTGCCTAGGGTGTAAGCGCCTGTGCCTATGATACTTACGCCTGTGTCTAGGGTATCTATGCCTGTGCGTAAGGTACCCGCGCCTGTGCCTAAGGTACCTGCGCCTGTGCCTAGGGTACCTGCGCGTGTGCTTAGGGTACCTTTGCTTGTGCTTAGGGTACCTGCGCCTGTGTCTAGGGTACCTGCGTCTGTGCTCAGGGTACCTGCGCCTGTACTTGGGATAACTGCGCCTGTCCCTAGGGTCCCTACGCTTGTGCATGGGGTGCGTGTGACTGTGCATAGGGTACCTGCGCCTATGCCTATGGTACCTGCGCTTGTGCTTAGGGTACCTGCGCCAGTGCCTAGGGTACCTGCGCCTGTTCTTAGGGTACATGCGCCTGTGCCTACGGTACCTGCGCCTGTGCCTAGGGTACTTGCGCCTGTGCCTAGGGTACATGCGCCTGTGCATAGGGCATCTGTGCTTGTGCCTAGGGTACCTGCGCCTGTGCCTAGGGTACATGCGCTTGTGCCTAGGGTACCTGCGCCTATGCCTAGGGTACCTGCGCATGTGCCTAGGGTACCTGCGCCTGTGCATAGGGTACATGTGCATGTGCCCAGGCTACCTGCGCCTGTGCATATGGTACCTGCGCCTGTGCATAGGGTACCTACGCCTGTGCCTAGGGTACCTGCGCCTGTTCCCAGGGTACCTGCGCCTGTGCCTATGGTACATGCGTCTGTGCCTAGGGTACCTGCACCTGTGCCTATGGTACTTGCGCATGTGCCTAGGGTACATGCGCCTGTACTTAAGCCACCTGCGCCTGTGCATAGGGAACCTGCGCCTGTGCCTAGGGTACCTGCACCTGTGCCCAGGTTACCTGTGCCTGTGCTTATGGTATATGCGCCTGTCCCTATGGTACCTGCGCCTGTGCCTAGGGTACCTGCCCCTGTGCCTAGGGTACCTGCGTCTGTGCTTGGGGTACCTGCGCTTGTGCCTAGGGTGCCTGCGCCTGTCCCTAGGGTACCTGCGCTTGTGCATGGGGTGCCTGTGACTGTGCATAGGGTACCTTCGCCTGTGCCTAGGGTACCTACGCCTGTGCCTAGGGTACCTGCGCATGTGCCTAGGGTACCTGCGCTTGTGCTTACGGTACCTGTGCATGTCCCGAGGGTATCTGCGCCTGTGCCCAGGGTACATGCGCCCGTGCCTAGGGTACCTGCGCCTGTGCCTAGGGTACCTGTGCCTGTGCCTAGGATACCTACGCATGTGCATAGGGTACCTGCACCTGTACCTATGGAACCTGCGCATGTGCCTGGTATTCCTGCGCCTGTGCATAGGGTACCTCCGCCTGTGTCTAGGGTACCTGCACTTGTGCTTAAAGTGCTTGCGCTTGTGCCTATGGTACCTGCATCTGTGCCTAGGGTACCTGCGCCTGTGCCTAGGGTACCTGCGCCTGTGCCTTGGGCACCTATGCCTGTGCCTAGGGTACCTGCGATTGTGCCTATAATACCTACGCCTGTGCCTAGGGTACCTGCGCCTTTACCCAGCTTACCTGCCCCTATGCCAATGGTACCTGCACCTGTGCCCATGGTACATGCGTCTATGCACAAGTTACCAGCGCCTCTGCCTAGGGTATCTACGCGTGTCCCTAGGGTACCTGCGCCTGTGCCTGGGGTACCTTCGCCTGTGCCTAGGATGACTGTGCTCGTTCCTACGGTACCTGCGCCTGTGCCTAGTGTACCTGCGCCTTTGCCCAGGGTACCTGCGCCTGTGCCTAGGGTACCTACGCCTGTGCCTTGGGTACCTGCGCCTGTGCCTAGGGTACCTGCGCCTGTGCCTAGGGAACCTACCCATGTGCCAATGGTACATGCGCCTGTGCCTAGGGTACCTGCGCCTGTTCCTATGGTACCTGCGCTTGTGCCTGTAGTTACTGCGACTCTGCATAGGGTACCTGTGCATGTGCCTAGGGTACCTACGCATGTGCTTAGAGTACCTGCACCTGTGCCTAGGGTACCTACGCCTGTGCATAGGGAACATGCGCCTGTGCCTAAGGTACCTGCGCCTGTGCCTAAGGTACTTGCGTCTGTGCCTAGTGTGCCTGTGCCTGTGCCTAGGGTACCTGTGCCTGTGCCTAGGGTACCTGCGCCTGTGACTAGGGTACCTGCACATGTGCATAGGGTACCTGCGCCTGTACCCAGGTTACCTGCGCTTGTGCCTAGGGAACCTGCGCCTGTGCCTAGGGTACCTGCGCCTGTGCCCAGGTTACCTGCGCCTATGCTTAGGGTACCTGCGCCTGTCCCTAGGGTACCTGCGCCTGTGCCTAGGGTACCTGCGCCTGTGACTAGGGTACCTGTGCATGTACCTAGGGTACGTGCCCCTGTGCCTAGGGTACCTGCGCCCGTGCCTATGATACTTGCGCCTTTGCCTAGGGTACGTGCGCTTGTGCCTGGGGTACTTGCGCTTGCGTCTAGGGTATATGCGCCTGTGCGTAAGGTACCTGCGCCTGTGCATAGGGTACATGCGCCTGTGCCTAGGGTACCTGCATGTGTGCTTAGGGTATCTTCGCTTGTGCTTAGGGTACCTGCCCCTATGCCTAGGGTACCTGCGTCTGTGCTCAGGGTACCTGCGCTTGTGCCTAGGGTACCTGCGCATGTCCCTAGGGTCCCTATGCTTGTGCATGGGGTGTCTGTGACTGTGCATAGGGTACCTGCGCCTATGCCTAGGGTACTTGCGCCTGTGCTTAGGGTACGTGCGCCTGTACCTAGGGTACCTGCACGTGTTCTTAGGGTACATGCGCCTGTGCCTACTGTACCTGCGCCTGTTCCTAGGGTACCTGCGCGTGTGCCTAGGATACCTGCGCCTGTGCCTAGGGCATCTGCGCTTGTGCCTAGGGTACCTGCGCCTGTGCCTAGGGTACATGCGTCTGTGCCTATGGTACCTGCGCCTATGCCTATGGTACCTGCGCATGTGCCTGGGATACTTGCGCCTGTGCATAGGGTACCTGCGCATGTGCCCAGGTTACCTGCGCCTGTGCCTAGGGTACCTGCGCCTGTGCATAGGGTTCCTGCGCCTGTGCCTAGGGTACCTGCGACTGTGCCCAGGGTACCTGCGCTGTGCCTATGGTACCTGCGCCTGTGCCTAGGGTACCTGCGCTTGTGCCTAGTGTACCTGCGCCTGTGCCTAGGGTACCTGCGCCTGTGCTTAGGGTACCTGCGCCTGTCCCTAGGGTACCTGCGCCTGTGCCTAGGGTACCTGCGCCTGTGCTTAGGGTACCTGCGCCTGTCCCTAGGGTACCTGCGCCTGTGCCTAGGGTACCTGCGCCTGTGCTTAGGGTACCTGCGCCTGTCCCTAGGGTACCTGCGCCTGTGCCTAGGGTACCTGCGCCTGTGCTTAGGGTACCTGCGCCTGTCCCTAGGGTACCTGCGCCTGTGCCTAGGGTACCTGCGCCTGTGCTTAGGGTACCTGCGCCTGTCCCTAGGGTACCTGCGCCTGTGCCTAGGGTACCTGCGCCTGTGCATAGGGTTCCTGCGCCTGTGCCTAGGGTACCTGCGACTGTGCCCAGGGTACCTGCGCTGTGCCTATGGTACCTGCGCCTGTGCCTAGGGTACCTGCGCTTGTGCCTATGGTACCTGCACCTGTGCCTAGTGTACCTGCGCCTGTACCCAGGCTACCTGCGCCTGTGCACAGGGAACCAGCGCCTATGCCTAGGGTACCTGCGCCTGTGCCCAAGATACCTTCGCCCGTGCTTAGGGTACCTGCGCTTGTCCCTAAGGTACCTGCGCCTGTGCCTAGGGTACCTGCGCCAGTGACTAGGGTACCTGTGCCTGTGCCTATGGTACCTGTCCCTGTGCCTAGGGTACCTGCGCCCGTGCCTATGGTACATGCGCCTATGCCTCGGGTACCTGCGCCTGTGCCTAGGGTACCAGCGCATGTGCATATGGTACCTGCGCCTGTGCCTAGGGTACGTGCGCCTGTGCCTAGGGTTCCTGCGCCTGTGCATAGGCTACCTGTACGTGTCCTTAGGATACCTTCGCTTGTGCTTAGGGTACATGCACCTGTGCCTATGGTACCTGCGTTTGTGCTTGGGATACCTGCACCTTTACCTAGGGTACCTGCGCCTGTCCCTAGGGTACCTGCGCCTGTGCCTAGGGTACCTGCGCCTGTGCTTACGGTACCTATGCCTATCCCTAGGGTACGTGCGCCTGTGCCTAGGGTACATGCGCCCGTGCCTAGGATACCTGTGCTTGTGCCTAGGGTACCTGCGCCTGTGCCTAGGGTACCAGCGCATGTGCATATGGTACCTGCGCCTGTGCCTAGGGTACGTGCGCCTATGCCTAGGATTCCTGCACCTGTGCATAGGCTACCTCCGCCTGTGTCTAGGGTACCTGCGCTTGTGCTTAAAGTGCCTGCACTTGTGCCTATGGTACGTGCGTCTGTGCCTTTGGTACCTGCGTCCCTGCCTAGTGTACCTACGCCTGTGCCTAGGGTACCTGCGCCTGTGCCTAGGGTACCTGCGTGTGGACTTAGGGTACCTTCGCTTGTGCTTAAGGTACCTGCGCCTTTGCCTAGGTTACCTGTGTCTGTGTTCAGGATACGTGCGCCTGAGCCTAGGGTACCTGCGCCTGTCCCTAAGGTCCATGCGTTTGTGCATGGGGTGCCTATGACTGTGCATAGGGTACCTGCGCCTATGCCTAGGGTACTTGCGCCCGTGCTTAGGGTACCTGCGCCTGTGCCTAGGGTACATGTGCCTGTTCTTAGGGTACATGCGCTTGTGCCTACAGTACCTCCGCCTGTGCCTACGGTACCTGCGCCTGTGCCTAGGGTACCTGGACCTGTGCCTAGGGCATCTGCGCTTGTGCCTAGGGTACCAACGCCAGTGCTTAGAGTACATGCGCATGTGCCTATGGGTACCTACGCCTATACCTAGGGTACCTCGGCATGTGCCTGGGGTACGTGCGCCTATGCCTAGGGTACCTGCGCATGTGCCCATGTTACATGCGCCTGTGCCTATGGTACCTGCGCCTGTGCATAGGGTACCTGCGCCTGTGCCTATGGTACCTGCGCCTGTGCCCAGGGTACGTGCGCCTGTGCCTATGGTACCTGCGCCTGTGCCTAAGGTACCTACGCCTGTGCCTATGGTACCTGCGCCTGTGCCTAGGGTACATGCGCATGTTCCCAGGCTACATACGCCTGTGCATAGAGAACCCGCACCTGTTCCTAGGGTACCTGCGCCTGTGCCCAGGTTACCTGCGCCTGTGCTTAGGGTACCTGCGCCTGTCCCTACGGTACATGCGCCTGTGCCTAGGGTACCTGCGCAAGTGACTATGGTACCTCTGCCTGTGCCTAGGGTACCTGCCCCTGTGCCTAGGGTACCTACGCCCGTGCTTATGGTACCTGCGCTTATGCCTAGGGTACCTTCGCATGTGCCTTGGGTACTTGCGTTTATATCTATGGTATCTCCGCCTGTGCGTAAGGTACCTGTGCCTGTGCCTAGGGTACCTACGCCTGTGCATAGGGTACCTGCGCGTGTGCTTAGGGAACATTCGCTTGTGCTTAGGGTACATGCACCTGTGCCTATGGTACGTGCGGTTGTGCATAAGGTACCTGCGCCTGTGCCTAGGGTACCTACGCCTGTGCCTAGGGTACCTGCACCTGTGCCTAGGGTACCTGCGCCTGTGCTTACGGTACCTGTGCATGTCGCTAGGGTACCTGCGCCTGTGCCTAGGGTACTTGCGCCTGTGCCAAGGGTACCTGCGCATGTGCATAGGGTACCTGCGCCTGTGCCTAGGGTACGTGCGCCTGTGCCTAGGGTACCTGCGCTTGTGCCCAAGGTACCTGCGCCTGTCCCTAAGGTACATGCGCCTGTGCCTAGGGTACTTGCGCATGTGCTTTGGGTACCTGCACATGTGCCTAGGTACCTGCGCATGTGCCTAAAACACATGCGCCTGTGCCTATGGTACCTGCGCCTGTTCCTAGGGTACGAGCGCCAGTGCCTAGAGTACCTGCGCTTGTGCCACGGATCCCTGTGCATGTGCCTAGGGTACCTGCGCCTGTCCCTAAGGTACCTGCGCCTGTGCCTAGGGTACCTGCGACTGTGCTTAGGGTTCATGCGCCTTTGCTTAGGGTTCCTGTGCCTGTGCCTAGGGTACCTGCGCCTGTGCTTAGGGTACGTGCGCCAGTGCCTAGGGTACCTGCGCCTGTGCCTAGGGTACATGCGCCTGTGCATAGGGTACCTGCACCTATCCCTAGGATACCTGCGCCTGTGCCTGGGGTACCTTCGCTTGTGCCTAGGGTACCTATGCCTGTGCCTAGGGTACCTGCGCCTGTGCCTAGGGTACATGCGCATGTGCATAGGGTACCTGCGCCTGTGCTTAGGTTACTTGCGCCTATGCCTGGGGTACCTGCGCCTGTGCCTAGGGTACCTGCGCTTGTGCCTAGGGTACCTGTGCCTGTGCCTAGGGTACCTGCGCCTGTGCTTAGGGTACCTGCGCCTGTGCCTAGGGTACCTGCGCTTGTGCCTAGGGTACCTGTGCCTGTGCCTAGGGTACCTGCGCCTGTGCTTAGGGTACCTGCGCCTGTGCCTAGGGTACCTGCGCTTGTGCCTAGGGTACCTGTGCCTGTGCCTAGGGTACCTGCGCCTGTGCTTAGGGTACGTGCGCCAGTGCCTAGGGTACCTGCGCCTGTGCCTAGGGTACATGCGCCTGTGCATAGGGTACCTGCACCTATCCCTAGGATACCTGCGCCTGTGCCTGGGGTACCTTCGCTTGTGCCTAGGGTACCTATGCCTGTGCCTAGGGTACCTGCGCCTGTGCCTAGGGTACATGCGCATGTGCATAGGGTACCTGCGCCTGTGCTCAGGTTACTTGCGCCTATGCCTGGGGTACCTTCGCTTGTGCCTAGGGTACATACGCCTGTGCATAGGGTACTTGCACCTGTGCCTAGGGCATCTACGCCTGTGCCTAGGGTACCTACGCCTGTGCCTAGGGTACCTGCGCCTGTGCCTAGGGTACATGAGCCTGTGCCTAGGGTAACTATGCCTGTGCCTAGGGTACCTGCGCCTGTGCCTAGGGTGCTTGCGCCTGTGCATACGGTATCTGCGCCAGTGCCTAGGGTACCTGCGCCTGTGCCTAAGGTACCTGCACCTGTGCCCATGGTACCTGCGCCTATGCCTACGGTACCTGTGCCTATCCCTAGGGTACCTGCGCCTGTGCCTGGGGTGCCTGCAACTGTGCATAGTGTACGTACGCCTGTGCCTAGGGTACCTGCGTCTCTGCTTATGGTACCTGCGCCTGTGCCTAGGGTACAAGCGCCTTTGCTTTGGGTACATGCGCCTGTGCCTAGGGTACCTGCGCCTGTGCCTAAGGTACCTGCGCCTGTGCCTAAGGTACCTGCGCCTGTCCCTAGTGTACATGCGCCTGTGCCTGGGTTACGTGCGCCTGTGCTTAGGGTACATCCGCCTGTCCCTAGGGTACCTGCGCCTGTGCCTAGGGTACCTGCGCCTGTGACTAGGGTACCTGTGCATGTGCCTAGGGTACGTGCCACTGTGCCTAGGGTACCTGCGCCCGTACCTATGGTACCTGCGCCTGTGCCTAGGGTACCTGCGCTTGTGCCTAGGGTACTTGCGCCTGTGTCTAGGGTATATGCGCCTGTGCATAAGGAACATGTGCCTATGCATAGGGTACCTGCGCCTATGCCTAGGGTACCTGCACGTGTGCTTAGGGTATCTTCGCTTGTGCTTAGGGTACCTGCGCCTGTGCCTAGGGTACCTGCGTCTGTGCTCAGGGTACTTCCGCTTGTGCCTAGGGTACCTGTGCCTGTCCCTAGGGTCCCTGCGCTTGTGCATGGGGTGCATGTGACTATGCATAGGGTACCTGCGCCTATTCCTAGGGTACTTGCGCCTGTGCTTAGGGTACCTGCGCTTGTGCCTAGGGTACCTGCGCGTGTTCTTAGGGTACATGCGCCTGTGCCTACGGTACCTACGCCTGTGCCTAGGGTACCTACGCGTATGCCTAGGATACCTGTCCCTGTGCCTAGGGCATCTACGCTTGTGCCTAGGGTACCTGCACCTGTGCCTAGGGTACATGCGCCTGTGCCTAGGGTACCTGCGCCTATGCCTAGGGAACCTGCGCATGTGCCTGGGGTACCTGCGCCTGTTCCTAGGGTACCTGCGCATGTGCGCAGGTTACCTGCGGCTGTGCCTAGGGTACCTTCGCCTGTGCATAGGGTACCTGCGCCTATGCCTAGGGTACCTGCGCCTGTGCCTAGGGTACCTGCGCTATGCCTATGGTACCTTTGCCTGTGCCTAGGGTACCTGCGCCTGTGCCTATGGTACCTGCGCCTGTGCCTAGGGTACCTGCGCCTGTACCCAGGCTACCTGCGCCTGTGCATAGGGAACCTGCGCCTATGCCTAGGGTACCTGCGCCTTCGCCCAGGTTACCTACGCCTGTGCTTAGGGTACCTGCGCCTGTCCCTAGGGTACCTACGCCTGTGCCTAGGGTACCTGCGCCAGTGATTAGGGTACCTGTGCCTGTGCCTAGGGTACCCGCCCCTGTGCCTAAGGTACCTGCGCCCGTGCCTATGGTACCTGCGCCTGTGCCTCGGGTACCTGCGCCTGTGCCTAAGGTACTTGCGTTTGTGTCTATGGTATCTGCGCCCATGCGTAAGGAACATGCGCTTGTGCCTAGGGTACATGCGCCTGTGCATAGGGTACCTGCGCGTGTGCTTAGGGTACCTTCGCTTGTGCTTAGGGTACATGCGCCTGTGCCTAGGGTACCTGCGTCAGTGCTTGGGATACCCGCACCTGTACCTAGGGTACCTGCGCCTGTCCCTAGGGTGCCTGCGCTTGTGCATGGGGTGCCTGTGACTGTGCATAGGGTACATGCGCATGTGCCTATGGTACCTACGCCTGTGCCTAGGGTACCTGTGCCTGTGCCTAGGGTACCTGCGCCTGTGCTTACGGTACCTATGCCTGTCCCTTGGATACGTGTGCCTATGCCTAGGGTACCTACGCCCGTGCCTAGGGTACCTGCGCCTGTGCCTAGGGTACCTGCGCCTGTGCCTATGGTACCAGCGCATGTGCAAAGGGTACCTGCGCCTGTACCTAGGGTACGTGCGCCTGTGCCTAGGGTTCCTGCGCCTGTGCATAGGCTACCTGCGCCTGTGTCTAGGGTACATGCGCTTGTGCTTAAAGTGCCCGCACTTGTGCCTATGGTACGTGCGCCTGTGGCTATGGTACCAACGTCCGTGCCTAGGGTACCTGCGCCTGTGCCTAGGGTACCTGCGCGTGGGCTTAGGGTACCTTCGCTTGTGCTTAGGGTACCTGCGCCTGTGCCTAGGGTACCTGCGCCTGTTCTAAGGGTACATGCGCCTGTGCCTACAGTACCTCCGCTTGTGCCTAGGGTACCTGCGCTTGTGCCTAGGGTACCTGGACCTGTGCCTAGGGCATCTGCGCTTGTGCCTAGGGTACCTGCGCTTGTGCCTAGAGTACATGCGCCTGTGCCTAGGGTACCTACGCCTATACCTAGGGTACCTGCGCATGTGTCTGGGGTACCTGCGCCTATGCCTAGGGTACCTGCGCATGTGCCCTGGTTACATGCGCCTGTGCCTAGGGTACCTGCGCCTGTGCATAGGGTACCTGCGCCTGTGCCTATGGTACCTGCGCCTGTGCCCAGGGTACCTGCACCTGTGCCTATGGTACCTGCGCATGTGCCTAAGGTGCCTACGCCTGTGCCTATGGTACCTGCGCCTGTGCCTAGGGTACCTGTGCATGTTCCCGGGCTACCTGCGCCTATGCATAGGGAACCTGCACCTGTGCCTAGGGTACCTGCGCCTGTGCCCAGGTTACTTGCGCCTGTTTTTTGGGTACCTGTGCCTCTCCCTATGGTACCTGCGCTTGTGCTTAGGGTACCTGCGCCAGTGACTATGGTACCTCTGCCTGTGCCTAGGGTACCTGCCCCTGTGCCTATGGTACCTGCGCCCGTGCATATGGTACCTGCGCTTGTGCCTAGGGTACCTGCGCCTGTGCCTAGGGTACTTTCGTTTGTGTCTATGGTATCTCCGCCTATGCGCAAGGTACCTGCGCCTGTGCCTAGGGTGCGTGCGCTTGTACCCAGCTTACCTGCCCCTACGCCAAGGGTACCTGCGCCTGTGCCAAGGGTACATGCGCCTGTGCCCAGCTTACCCGCGCCTGTGCCTAGGGTACCTGCGCTTGTCCCTAGGGTACCTGCGCCTGTGCCTGGGGTACCTTTGCCTGTGCCTAGAGTAACTGTGCCTGTGCCTAGGGTACCTGCGCTTGTGCCCAGGGTACCTGCGCCTGTGCCCAGGGTACCTGCACTTGTGCCTAGGGTACATGCGCCTGTGCCTTGGGTACCTGCGCCTGTTCCTAGGGTACCTGCGCCTGTGCCTAGGGTGCGTGCGCATGTGCCAAGGGTACATGCGACTGTGCCTAGGGTACCTGCGCCTGTTCCTATGGTACCTGCGCTTGTGCCTGGGGTTACTGTGACTGTGCATAGGGTACCTGCGCCTGTGCCTAGGGTACCTGCGCATGTGCTTAAAGTAGCTGCGCCTGTGCCTAGGGTACATGCGCCTGTGCCTAGGGTACCTGCGCCTGTGCCTAGGGTACCTGCGCATGTGCTTAGAGTAGCTGCGCCTGTGCCTAGGGTACCTGCCCCTATGCCTAGGTTACCTGCGCCTGTGCTCAGGGTACCTGCGCTTGTGCCTGGGGTTACTGTGTCTGTGCCTAGGGTACCTGCGCATGTGCTTAGAGTAGCTGCGCCTGTGCCTAGGGTACCTGCCCCTGTGCCTAGGATACCTGCGCTTGTGCCTAGGGTACCTGCGCCAGTGCCTAGGGTACCTGCGCCTGTTCCTATGGTACCTGCGCTTGTGCCTGGGGTTACTGTGACTGTGCATAGGGTACCTGCGCCTGTGCCTAGGGTACCTGCGCATGTGCTTAAAGTAGCTGCGCCTGTGCCTAGGGTACATAGGCCTGGGCATAGGGAACATGCGCCTGTGCCTGGGGTACCTGCCCCTGTGCCTAGGATACCTGCCCCTGTGCCTAGGGTACCTGCCCCTGTGCCTAGGGTACCTGCCACTGTGCCTAGGGTACCTGCCCCTGTGCCTAGGGTACCTGCCCCTGTGCCTAGGATACCTGCGCTTGTGCCTAGGGTACCTGCGCATGTGCTTAGAGTACCTGCGCCTGTGCCTATGGTACCTACGCCTGTGCATAGGGAACATGCGCCTGTGCCTGGGGTACCTGCGCCTGTCCCTATGGTACATGCGCTTGTGCTTAGGGTACCTGCGCATGTGCCTAGGGTACCTGCACCTGTCCCTAGGGTACATGCGCCTGTGCCTGGGGTGCCTAAGCCTGTGCATAGGGTACTTGGGCCTCTGCATATGGTACCAGCGCCTGTGCCTAGGGTACCTACGCCAGTGCCTAGGGTACCTGCGCCTGTGCCTAGGGTACCTGCGCCTGTGCCTAGGGTGTCTGAGCTTGTGCCTAGGGTACATGCGCCTGTGCCTAGGGTACCTGCGCCTGTGCCTAGGGTACCTGCGCCTGTGCCTAGGGTGTCTGAGCTTGTGCCTAGGGTACATGCGCCTGTGCCTAGGGTATCTGCGCTTGCGCCTAGGGTACCTGCGCCAGTGCCTAGGGTACCTGCGCCTCTGCCTAGGATACCTGTGCCCGTGCTTAGGGTACCAGTGCCTGTCCCTATAGTACCTGCGTATGTGCCTAGGGTACCTCGCCTGTGCCTAGGGTACCTACGCCTGTGCCCATGTTACCTGCGCCTGTGCCTAGGGTACCTTCGCCTGTGCGTAGGGTACATGTGCCTGTGTCTAGGGTACCTACACCTGTGCGCAGGTTACCTACGCCTGTGCCTATGGTACCTGCGCTTGTGCCTAGGGTACTTGCGCCTGTGCCTATGGTACCTGCGCCTATGCCTAGGGTACCTGCGCATGTCTATAGGATACTTGCGCATCTGCCTAGGGTACATTTGCCTGTGCCTATGGTACGTGCGCCTTTGCTTTGGGTACCTGCGCCTGTGACTAGGGTACCTGCATTTGTGACTAGGGTACATGCGCCTGTGCCTAGGGTACCTGCACTTGTGCCTAGGGTACCTGCGCCTGAGCCTACGGTAACTGCGCCTGTGCCCTGGGTACCTGCGCCTGAGCCTAGGGTACCTGGCCTGCGCCTAGGGCATTTGCGCTTATGCATAGGGTACCTGCGCCTGTGCCTAGGGTACCTGCGCCTGTGCCTAGGATACCTGCACCTATGCCTACGGTACTTGTGCATGTGCGTGGGGTACCTGCGCCTGTGCCTAGGGTACCTGCGCCTGTGCCCAGGTTACCTGCGCCTGTGCCTAGGGTACCTGCGCCTGTGCCTAGGGTATGTGCGATTGTGCCTAGGGTACCTGCGACTTTGCCTAGTGTACCTGAGCCTGTGCCTAGGGTACCTGCGCCTGTGCCTAGGGTACCTACGCCTGTGCCTAGGGTACCTACGCCTGTGCCTAGGGTACCTACGCCTGTGCCTAGGGTACCTACGCCTGTGCCTAGGGTACCTACGCCTGTGCCTAGGGTACCTACGCCTGTGCCTAGGGTACCTACGCCTGTGCCTAGGGTACCTACGCCTGTGCCTAGGGTACCTACGCCTGTGCCTAGGGTACCTACGCCTGTGCCTAGGGTACCTACGCCTGTGCCTAGGGTACCTACGCCTGTGCCTAGGGTACCTACGCCTGTGCCTAGGGTACCTACGCCTGTGCCTAGGGTACCTACGCCTGTGCCTAGGGTACCTACGCCTGTGCCTAGGGTACCTACGCCTGTGCCTAGGGTACCTACGCCTGTGCCTAGGGTACCTACGCCTGTGCCTAGGGTACCTACGCCTGTGCCTAGGGTACCTACGCCTGTGCCTAGGGTACCTACGCCTGTGCCTAGGGTACCTACGCCTGTGCCTAGGGTACCTACGCCTGTGCCTAGGGTACCTACGCCTGTGCCTAGGGTACCTACGCCTGTGCCTAGGGTACCTACGCCTGTGCCTAGGGTACCTACGCCTGTGCCTAGGGTACCTACGCCTGTGCCTAGGGTACCTACGCCTGTGCCTAGGGTACCTACGCCTGTGCCTAGGGTACCTACGCCTGTGCCTAGGGTACCTACGCCTGTGCCTAGGGTACCTACGCCTGTGCCTAGGGTACCTACGCCTGTGCCTAGGGTACCTACGCCTGTGCCTAGGGTACCTACGCCTGTGCCTAGGGTACCTACGCCTGTGCCTAGGGTACCTACGCCTGTGCCTAGGGTACCTACGCCTGTGCCTAGGGTACCTACGCCTGTGCCTAGGGTACCTACGCCTGTGCCTAGGGTACCTACGCCTGTGCCTAGGGTACCTACGCCTGTGCCTAGGGTACCTACGCCTGTGCCTAGGGTACCTACGCCTGTGCCTAGGGTACCTACGCCTGTGCCTAGGGTACCTACGCCTGTGCCTAGGGTACCTACGCCTGTGCCTAGGGTACCTACGCCTGTGCCTAGGGTACCTACGCCTGTGCCTAGGGTACCTACGCCTGTGCCTAGGGTACCTACGCCTGTGCCTAGGGTACCTACGCCTGTGCCTAGGGTACCTACGCCTGTGCCTAGGGTACCTACGCCTGTGCCTAGGGTACCTACGCCTGTGCCTAGGGTACCTACGCCTGTGCCTAGGGTACCTACGCCTGTGCCTAGGGTACCTACGCCTGTGCCTAGGGTACCTACGCCTGTGCCTAGGGTACCTACGCCTGTGCCTAGGGTACCTACGCCTGTGCCTAGGGTACCTACGCCTGTGCCTAGGGTACCTACGCCTGTGCCTAGGGTACCTACGCCTGTGCCTAGGGTACCTACGCCTGTGCCTAGGGTACCTACGCCTGTGCCTAGGGTACCTACGCCTGTGCCTAGGGTACCTACGCCTGTGCCTAGGGTACCTACGCCTGTGCCTAGGGTACCTACGCCTGTGCCTAGGGTACCTACGCCTGTGCCTAGGGTACCTACGCCTGTGCCTAGGGTACCTACGCCTGTGCCTAGGGTACCTACGCCTGTGCCTAGGGTACCTACGCCTGTGCCTAGGGTACCTACGCCTGTGCCTAGGGTACCTACGCCTGTGCCTAGGGTACCTACGCCTGTGCCTAGGGTACCTACGCCTGTGCCTAGGGTACCTACGCCTGTGCCTAGGGTACCTACGCCTGTGCCTAGGGTACCTACGCCTGTGCCTAGGGTACCTACGCCTGTGCCTAGGGTACCTACGCCTGTGCCTAGGGTACCTACGCCTGTGCCTAGGGTACCTACGCCTGTGCCTAGGGTACCTACGCCTGTGCCTAGGGTACCTACGCCTGTGCCTAGGGTACCTACGCCTGTGCCTAGGGTACCTACGCCTGTGCCTAGGGTACCTACGCCTGTGCCTAGGGTACCTACGCCTGTGCCTAGGGTACCTACGCCTGTGCCTAGGGTACCTACGCCTGTGCCTAGGGTACCTACGCCTGTGCCTAGGGTACCTACGCCTGTGCCTAGGGTACCTACGCCTGTGCCTAGGGTACCTACGCCTGTGCCTAGGGTACCTACGCCTGTGCCTAGGGTACCTACGCCTGTGCCTAGGGTACCTACGCCTGTGCCTAGGGTACCTACGCCTGTGCCTAGGGTACCTACGCCTGTGCCTAGGGTACCTACGCCTGTGCCTAGGGTACCTACGCCTGTGCCTAGGGTACCTACGCCTGTGCCTAGGGTACCTACGCCTGTGCCTAGGGTACCTACGCCTGTGCCTAGGGTACCTACGCCTGTGCCTAGGGTACCTACGCCTGTGCCTAGGGTACCTACGCCTGTGCCTAGGGTACCTACGCCTGTGCCTAGGGTACCTACGCCTGTGCCTAGGGTACCTACGCCTGTGCCTAGGGTACCTACGCCTGTGCCTAGGGTACCTACGCCTGTGCCTAGGGTACCTACGCCTGTGCCTAGGGTACCTACGCCTGTGCCTAGGGTACCTACGCCTGTGCCTAGGGTACCTACGCCTGTGCCTAGGGTACCTACGCCTGTGCCTAGGGTACCTACGCCTGTGCCTAGGGTACCTACGCCTGTGCCTAGGGTACCTACGCCTGTGCCTAGGGTACCTACGCCTGTGCCTAGGGTACCTACGCCTGTGCCTAGGGTACCTACGCCTGTGCCTAGGGTACCTACGCCTGTGCCTAGGGTACCTACGCCTGTGCCTAGGGTACCTACGCCTGTGCCTAGGGTACCTACGCCTGTGCCTAGGGTACCTACGCCTGTGCCTAGGGTACCTACGCCTGTGCCTAGGGTACCTACGCCTGTGCCTAGGGTACCTACGCCTGTGCCTAGGGTACCTACGCCTGTGCCTAGGGTACCTACGCCTGTGCCTAGGGTACCTACGCCTGTGCCTAGGGTACCTACGCCTGTGCCTAGGGTACCTACGCCTGTGCCTAGGGTACCTACGCCTGTGCCTAGGGTACCTACGCCTGTGCCTAGGGTACCTACGCCTGTGCCTAGGGTACCTACGCCTGTGCCTAGGGTACCTACGCCTGTGCCTAGGGTACCTACGCCTGTGCCTAGGGTACCTACGCCTGTGCCTAGGGTACCTACGCCTGTGCCTAGGGTACCTACGCCTGTGCCTAGGGTACCTACGCCTGTGCCTAGGGTACCTACGCCTGTGCCTAGGGTACCTACGCCTGTGCCTAGGGTACCTACGCCTGTGCCTAGGGTACCTACGCCTGTGCCTAGGGTACCTACGCCTGTGCCTAGGGTACCTACGCCTGTGCCTAGGGTACCTACGCCTGTGCCTAGGGTACCTACGCCTGTGCCTAGGGTACCTACGCCTGTGCCTAGGGTACCTACGCCTGTGCTTAGGGTACCTGCGCCTGTGCCTAGGGTACCTGGGCATGTGCCCAGTTTACCCGCGCCTGTGCTTAGGGTACCTGCGCCTGTGCATAGGGTACCTGCGCTTGTGCCCAGGGTACCTACGCTTGTGCCCAGGGTATATGCGCCTGTGCCTATGGTACCTGCGCCTGTGCCTAAGGTGCCTACGCCTGTGCCTTTAAAACCTGCGTCGGTGCCTAAGGTACCTGCGCATGTTCCCGGGCTACATGCGCCTGTGCATAGGGAACCTGCACATGTGCCTAGGGTACCTGCGCCTGTGCCCATGTTACCTGCGCCTGTGCTTAGGGTACCTGCGCATGTCCCTACGGTACCTGCGCCTGTGCCTAGGGTACCTGCGCCAGTGACTATGGTACCTCTGCCTGTGCCTAGGGTATCTGCCCCTGTGCCTAGGGTACCTGCGCCCGTGCCTATGGTACCTGCGCTTGTGCCTAGGGTACCTGCGCCTGTGCCTAGGGTACTTGCGTTTGTGTCTATGGTATCTCCGCCTGTGCGTAAGGTACCTGCGCTTGTGCCTAGGGTACCTGCGCTTGTACCCAGCTTACCTGTCCCTATGCCAAGGGTACCTGCTCCTGTGCCAAGGGTACATGCGCCCGTGCCCAGGTTACCTGCGCTTGTGCCTTGGGTACCTGCGCTTGTCCCTAGGGTACCTGCGCCTGTGCTTGGGGTACCTTCGTCTGTGCCTATAGTACCTGCGCATGTGCCAAGGGTACATGCGACTGTGCCTAGGGTACCTGCGCCTGTTCCCATGGTACCTGCGCTTGTGCCTTGGGTTACTACGACTGTGCATAGGGTACCTGCGCATGTGCCTATGGTACCTGCGCATGTGCTTAGAGTACCTGCGTCTGTGCCTAGGGTACATACGCCTGTGCATAGGGGACATGCGCCTGTGCCTGTGGTACCTGCCCCTGTGCCCAGGGTACCTGCCCCTGTGCCTAGGGTACCTGCGCTTGTGCCTAGTGTACCTGCGCATGTGCTTATAGTACCTGCGCCTGTGCCTAGGGTACCTACGCCTGTGCCTAGGGTACCTGCGCGTGTGCCTGGGGTGCCTGAGCCTGTGTGTAGGGTACTTGGACCTCTGCATATGGTACCAGCGCCTGTGCCTAGGGTACCTACGCCACTGCTTAGGGTACGTGCGCCTGTGCCTAGGGTACATGTGCCTGTGCCTAGGGTTCCTGAGCTTGTGCCTAGGGTACATGCGCCTGTGCCTAGGGTACCTGCGCCTGCGCCTAGGGTACCTACGCCTGTGCCTAGGGTACCTGCGCTAGTGCCTAGGATACCTGCGCCCGTGCTTAGGGTACCAGTACCTGTCCCTATTGTACCTGCGCATGTGCCTAGGGTACCTCGCCTGTGCCTAGGGTACCTACGCCTGTGCCGATGTTACATGCGCCTGTGCCTAGGGTACCTGCGCCTGTGCCTAGGGTACATGTGCCTGTGTATAGGGTACCTACACCTGTGCGCAGGTTACCTGCGCCTGTGCCTATGCTTCCTGCGCCTGTCGCTAGGGGACTTGCGCCAGTGCCTATGGTACCTACGCCTATGCCTAGGGTACCTGTGCATGTCTATAGGGTACTTGCGCATCTGCCTAGGGTACATGTGCCTATGCCTAGGGTACGTGCGCCTTTGCTTTGGGTACCTTCGCCTGTGCCTAGGGTACCTGCGTTTGTGACTAGGGTACATGGGCCTGTGCCTATGGTACGTGCGCCTGTGCCTAAGGTACCTGCGCCTATGCCCAGGGCACCTGCGCCCGTGCCTGGGGTACCTGCGCTTGTGCTTAGGGTACCTGCACATGTGCCTAGGGTACTTGCGCATGTGCCTAAAACACATGCGCCTGTGCCTATGGTACCTGCGCTTGTTCCTATGGTACGAGCGCCTGTGCCTAGAGTACATGCGCTTGTGCATAGGATACCTGCACATGTGCCTAGGGTACCTGGGCCTGTCCCTAAGGTACCTGCGCCTGTGCCTAGGGTACCTGCGCCTGTGCCTAGGATGCTTGCGCCTATGCTTAGGGTTCATGTGCCTGTGCCTAGGATACCTGCGCCTGTTCTTACGGTACATGCGCCTGTGCCTAGGGTACCTGCGCCTGTGCCTAGGGTACCTGCGCCTGTGCATAGGGTACCTGCACTTGTCCCTAGGATACCTGCGCCTGTGCCTGGGGTACCTGCGCCTGTGCCTATGGTACCTGCGCCTATGCCTAGTGTACCTACGCCTGTGCCTAGGGTACCTGCGCCTGTGCCTAGGGTATGTGCGATTGTGCCTAGGGTACCTGCGACTTTGCCTAGTGTACCTGAGCCTGTGCCTAGGGTACCTGCGCCTGTGCCCAGGTTTTTTGCACCTGTGCCTAGGGTACCTACGTTGCGCTTGTGCCTATGGTACCTTCGCCTGTACCTAGGGTACCTGCGCCTGTGCCTAGGGTACCTACGCCTGAGCTTAGGGTACCTGCGCCTGTGTCTAGGTACCTGCGCCTCAGTTTAGGGTACCTGCGCCTGTGCCTAGGGTACTTGCGCCTGTGCCTAAGGTACGTGCGCTTGTGCTTAGGGTACCTGCGCCTGTGCCTATGGAATCTGCGCCTGTCCCTAGGGTATCTGTGCCTGTGCCCGGGGTGCCTACGTCTGTGCATAGGGTACCTACGCCTATGCCTTTGGTACCTTCGCCTGTGCCAATGGTACCTGCGCATGTGCCTAGGGTACATGCGCCTGTCCCTAGGGTACCTGCGCCTGTGCCTGGGGTGCCTGCAACTGTGCACATGGTACCTGCGCCTGTGCCTAGGGTACCTGCGTCTCTGCCTATGGTACCTGCGCTTGTGCCTAGGGTACCTGCGCCTGTGCCTAGGGTACCTGCACATGTGCCTAGGGTACCTGCGCCTGTGCCTGTGGTACCTGCGCCTGTGCCTAGGGTACCTGCGCCTCTCCGTAGGGTACCTGCGCCTGTGCCTAAGGTACCTGCGCCTATGTCCAGGGCACCTGCGCCTGTGCCTGGGGTACCTGCGCTTGTGCTTAGGGTACCTGCACATGTGCCTAGGGTACCTGCGCATGTGCCTAAAACACATGCGCCTATGCCTATGGTACCTGCGCCTATTCCTATGGTACGAGCGCCTGTGCCTAGAGTACCTGCGCTTGTGCATAGGATACGTGCACATGTGCCTAGGGTACCTGCGCCTGTCCCTAAGGTACCTGTGCCTGTGCCTAGGGTACCTGTGCCTGTGCCTAGGGTACTTGCGCCTATGCTTAGGGTTCATGTGCCTGTGCCTAGGGTACCTGCGCCTGTTCTTACGGTTCATGTGCCTGTGCCTAGGGTACCTGCGCCTGTGCCCAGGGTACCTACGCCTGTGCATAGGGTACCTGCACCTGTCCCTAGGATACCTGCGCCTATGCCTGAGGTACCTGCGCCTGTGCCTATGGTACCTGCGCCTATGCCTAGGGTACCTACGCCTGTGCCTAGGGTACCTACGCCTGTGCCTACGGTACCTGCGCTTGTGCGTAGGGTACCTGTGCCTGAGCCTAGGGAACCTGCGCATGTGCCTAGGGCATCTGCGCTTGTGCATAGAGTACCTGCGCCTGTGCCTAGGGTACCTGCGCCTGTGCTTAGGGTATCTGCGCCTATGCCTACGGTACTTGTGCATGTGCCTGGGGTACCTGCGCCTCTGCCTAGGGTACCTGCGCCTGTGCCCAGGTTACATGCGCCTGTTCCTAGGGTACCTACGCCAGTGCCTAGGGTACCTGCGCTTGTGCTTAGGGTACCTGCGACTGTGCCTAGTGTACCTGAGCCTGTGCCTTGGGTACCTACGCCTATGCCGAGGGTACCTGCGCCTGTGCCTAGGGTACCTGCGCCTGTGCCCAGGTTACCTGCGCCTGTGCCTATGGTACCTGCGCCTGTCCCTAGGGTACCTGCGCCTGTGCGTAAGGTACCTGCGCCTGTGCCCAGGTTACCTGCGCCTGTGCCTAGTGTACCTGCGTCTGTGCCTAGGGTACCTACGCCAGTGCCTAGGGTACCTGCGCTTGTACCTAGTGTACCTGCGCATGTGCTTAGTGTACCTGAGCCTGTGCCAAGAGTACCTGCGCCTGTGTCGAGGGTACCAGCGCCTGCGCCTAGGGTACCTACGCCTGTGCCTAGGGTACCTGCACCTGTGACTATGGTACATGGGCCTGTGCCTATGGTACGTGCGCCTGTGCCTAAGGTACCTGCGCCTATGCCTAGGGTACCTGCGTCTGTCCCTAGGGTACCTGCGCCTGTGCGTAAGGTACCTGCGCCTGTGCCCAGGTTACCTGCGCCTGTGCCTAGTGTACCTGCGTCTGTGCCTAGGGTACCTACGCCAGTGCCTAGGGTACCTGCGCTTGTACCTAGTGTACCTGCGCATGTGCTTAGTGTACCTGAGCCTGTGCCAAGAGTACCTGCGCCTGTGTCGAGGGTACCAGCGCCTGCGCCTAGGGTACCTACGCCTGTGCCTAGGGTACCTGCACCTGTGACTATGGTACATGGGCCTGTGCCTATGGTACGTGCGCCTGTGCCTAAGGTACCTGCGCCTATGCCTAGGGTACCTGCGTCTGTCCCTAGGGTACCTGCGCCTGTGCGTAAGGTACCTGCGCCTGTGCCCAGGTTACCTGCGCCTGTGCCTAGTGTACCTGCGTCTGTGCCTAGGGTACCTACGCCAGTGCCTAGGGTACCTGCGCTTGTACCTAGTGTACCTGCGCATGTGCTTAGTGTACCTGAGCCTGTGCCAAGAGTACCTGCGCCTGTGTCGAGGGTACCAGCGCCTGCGCCTAGGGTACCTACGCCTGTGCCTAGGGTACCTGCACCTGTGACTATGGTACATGGGCCTGTGCCTATGGTACGTGCGCCTGTGCCTAAGGTACCTGCGCCTATGCCTAGGGTACCTGCGTCTGTCCCTAGGGTACCTGCGCCTGTGCGTAAGGTACCTGCGCCTGTGCCCAGGTTACCTGCGCCTGTGCCTAGTGTACCTGCGTCTGTGCCTAGGGTACCTACGCCAGTGCCTAGGGTACCTGCGCTTGTACCTAGTGTACCTGCGCATGTGCTTAGTGTACCTGAGCCTGTGCCAAGAGTACCTGCGCCTGTGTCGAGGGTACCAGCGCCTGCGCCTAGGGTACCTACGCCTGTGCCTAGGGTACCTGCACCTGTGACTATGGTACATGGGCCTGTGCCTATGGTACGTGCGCCTGTGCCTAAGGTACCTGCGCCTATGCCTAGGGTACCTGCGTCTGTCCCTAGGGTACCTGCGCCTGTGCGTAAGGTACCTGCGCCTGTGCCCAGGTTACCTGCGCCTGTGCCTAGTGTACCTGCGTCTGTGCCTAGGGTACCTACGCCAGTGCCTAGGGTACCTGCGCTTGTACCTAGTGTACCTGCGCATGTGCTTAGTGTACCTGAGCCTGTGCCAAGAGTACCTGCGCCTGTGTCGAGGGTACCAGCGCCTGCGCCTAGGGTACCTACGCCTGTGCCTAGGGTACCTGCACCTGTGACTATGGTACATGGGCCTGTGCCTATGGTACGTGCGCCTGTGCCTAAGGTACCTGCGCCTATGCCTAGGGTACCTGCGTCTGTCCCTAGGGTACCTGCGCCTGTGCGTAAGGTACCTGCGCCTGTGCCCAGGTTACCTGCGCCTGTGCCTAGTGTACCTGCGTCTGTGCCTAGGGTACCTACGCCAGTGCCTAGGGTACCTGCGCTTGTACCTAGTGTACCTGCGCATGTGCTTAGTGTACCTGAGCCTGTGCCAAGAGTACCTGCGCCTGTGTCGAGGGTACCAGCGCCTGCGCCTAGGGTACCTACGCCTGTGCCTAGGGTACCTGCACCTGTGACTATGGTACATGGGCCTGTGCCTATGGTACGTGCGCCTGTGCCTAAGGTACCTGCGCCTATGCCTAGGGTACCTGCGTCTGTCCCTAGGGTACCTGCGCCTGTGCGTAAGGTACCTGCGCCTGTGCCCAGGTTACCTGCGCCTGTGCCTAGTGTACCTGCGTCTGTGCCTAGGGTACCTACGCCAGTGCCTAGGGTACCTGCGCTTGTACCTAGTGTACCTGCGCATGTGCTTAGTGTACCTGAGCCTGTGCCAAGAGTACCTGCGCCTGTGTCGAGGGTACCAGCGCCTGCGCCTAGGGTACCTACGCCTGTGCCTAGGGTACCTGCACCTGTGACTATGGTACATGGGCCTGTGCCTATGGTACGTGCGCCTGTGCCTAAGGTACCTGCGCCTATGCCTAGGGTACCTGCGTCTGTCCCTAGGGTACCTGCGCCTGTGCGTAAGGTACCTGCGCCTGTGCCCAGGTTACCTGCGCCTGTGCCTAGTGTACCTGCGTCTGTGCCTAGGGTACCTACGCCAGTGCCTAGGGTACCTGCGCTTGTACCTAGTGTACCTGCGCATGTGCTTAGTGTACCTGAGCCTGTGCCAAGAGTACCTGCGCCTGTGTCGAGGGTACCAGCGCCTGCGCCTAGGGTACCTACGCCTGTGCCTAGGGTACCTGCACCTGTGACTATGGTACATGGGCCTGTGCCTATGGTACGTGCGCCTGTGCCTAAGGTACCTGCGCCTATGCCTAGGGTACCTGCGTCTGTCCCTAGGGTACCTGCGCCTGTGCGTAAGGTACCTGCGCCTGTGCCCAGGTTACCTGCGCCTGTGCCTAGTGTACCTGCGTCTGTGCCTAGGGTACCTACGCCAGTGCCTAGGGTACCTGCGCTTGTACCTAGTGTACCTGCGCATGTGCTTAGTGTACCTGAGCCTGTGCCAAGAGTACCTGCGCCTGTGTCGAGGGTACCAGCGCCTGCGCCTAGGGTACCTACGCCTGTGCCTAGGGTACCTGCACCTGTGACTATGGTACATGGGCCTGTGCCTATGGTACGTGCGCCTGTGCCTAAGGTACCTGCGCCTATGCCTAGGGTACCTGCGTCTGTCCCTAGGGTACCTGCGCCTGTGCGTAAGGTACCTGCGCCTGTGCCCAGGTTACCTGCGCCTGTGCCTAGTGTACCTGCGTCTGTGCCTAGGGTACCTACGCCAGTGCCTAGGGTACCTGCGCTTGTACCTAGTGTACCTGCGCATGTGCTTAGTGTACCTGAGCCTGTGCCAAGAGTACCTGCGCCTGTGTCGAGGGTACCAGCGCCTGCGCCTAGGGTACCTACGCCTGTTCTTAGGATACCTGCGCCTGTGCCTAGGGTACCTGCGCTGTGCCTGTGCCTATGGTACCTTCGCCTGTACCTAGTGTACCTGCGCCTGTGCCTAGGGTACCTACGCCTGTTCTTAGGATACCTGCGCCTGTGCGTAGGTACCTGCGCCTGTGTTTAGGGTACCTTCGCCTGTGCTTTGTGTACATGCGCCTGTGCCTAGGGTACCTCCACTTGTGCTTAGGGTACCTGAGCCTGTGCCTAGGGTACCTGCGCCTATCCCTAGGGTATCTGTGCCTGTGCCTGGGGTGCCTGCGCCTGTGCATAGGGTACATGCGCCTATGCCTATGGTACCTTCGCCTGTGTCCATGGTACCTGCGCATGTGCCTAGGGTACCTGCGCCTGTCCCTAGGGTACCTGCGCCTGTGCATGGGGTGCCTGCAACTGTGCATATGGTACCTGCGCATGTGCCTAGGGTACGTGCGTCTATGCCTATGGTACCTGCGCCTGTGCCTAGGGTACCTGCGCCTTTGCTTAGGGTACTTGCCCCGGTGCCTAGGGTACCTGCGCCTGTGCCTAGGGTACTTGCGCCTGTGCCTAGGGTACCTGCGCCTGTCCCTACGGTACTTGCGCCGGTGCGTGGGGTACCTGCGCCTATGCTTATGGTACCTGCGCCTGTGCCTAGGGTACCTGCGCCTGTGCCTGGGGTACCTGCGCGTGTGCCTAGGGTGCATGCGCCTGTGCATAGGGTATCTGCGCCAGTGCCTAGGGTACTTGCGCCTGTGCCTAGGGTACCTGCACTTATGCCCATTGTACTTGCGCCTGTGCCTATGGTTACTGTGCCTGTGCCTATGGTACATGCGCCAGTGCCTAGGGTACCTGCGCCTCTACCCATGTTACCTGCGCCTGTGCCTATGGAACCTGCGCATGTGCCTAGGGTACATGCGCCTGTGCCCAGGTTTCCTGCGCCTGTGCTTAGGGTACTTGCGCCTGCCCTAGGGTACCTGCGCCTGTGCCTAGGGTACATGCGCCTGTGACTGGGGTACGTGTGCATGTGCCTAGGGTACGTGCCCCTGTTCTAGGGTACGTGCGCCGTGCCTATGGTACATGCGCCTATGCCTAGGGTACCCGCGCTTGTGCCTAGGGTACTTGCGCCTGTGTCTAGGGTATATGCGCCTGTGCGTAAGGTACCTACGCCTGTGCATAGGGTACTTGCGCATGTGCCTAGGGTACCTGCACGTGTGCTTATGATATCTTCGTTTGTGCTTAAGGTACCTGCGCCCGTGCCTAGGGTACCTGCGTCTCTGCTCGGGGTACTTGCGCTTGTGCCTAGGGTTCCTACGCCTGTCCCTGGGGTCCCTGCGCTTGTGCATGGGGTACTTGTGACTGTGCATATGGTACCTGCGCCTATGCCTAGGGTACTTGCGCCTGTGCTTAGGGTACCTGCGCCTGTGCCTAGGGTACCTGCGCGTGTTCTTAGGGTACATGCGCTTGTGCCTACGGTACCTATGCCTGTGCCTAGGGTTCCTGCGCTTGTGCCTAGGATACCTGCCCCTGTGCCTATGGCATCTGCGCTTGTGCCTAGGGTACCTGCGCCTGTGCCTAGGGTACAAGCGCCTATGCCTAAGGTACCTGCGCCTATGCCTAGGGTACCTGCGCATGTGCCTTGGGTACCTGCGCCTGTGCCTAGGGTACCTGGGCATGTGCCCAGTTTACCCGCGCCTGTGCTTAGGGTACCTGCGCCTGTGCATAGGGTACCTGCGCTTGTGCCCAGGGTACCTACGCTTGTGCCCAGGGTATATGCGCCTGTGCCTATGGTACCTGCGCCTGTGCCTAGGGTACCTGCACCTGTGACTATGGTACCTGTGCATGTGCCTAGGGTACCTGCCCCTGTGCCTAGGGTACCTGCGCCCGTGCCTATGGTACCTGCGCCTGTGCCTAGGGTACCTGCACCTGTGACTATGGTACCTGTGCATGTGCCTAGGGTACCTGCCCCTGTGCCTAGGGTACCTGCGCCCGTGCCTATGGTACCTGCGCCTGTGCCTAGGGTACCTGCACCTGTGACTATGGTACCTGTGCATGTGCCTAGGGTACCTGCCCCTGTGCCTAGGGTACCTGCGCCCGTGCCTATGGTACCTGCGCCTGTGCCTAGGGTACCTGCACCTGTGACTATGGTACCTGTGCATGTGCCTAGGGTACCTGCCCCTGTGCCTAGGGTACCTGCGCCCGTGCCTATGGTACCTGCGCCTGTGCCTAGGGTACCTGCACCTGTGACTATGGTACCTGTGCATGTGCCTAGGGTACCTGCCCCTGTGCCTAGGGTACCTGCGCCCGTGCCTATGGTACCTGCGCCTGTGCCTAGGGTACCTGCACCTGTGACTATGGTACCTGTGCATGTGCCTAGGGTACCTGCCCCTGTGCCTAGGGTACCTGCGCCCGTGCCTATGGTACCTGCGCCTGTGCCTAGGGTACCTGCACCTGTGACTATGGTACCTGTGCATGTGCCTAGGGTACCTGCCCCTGTGCCTAGGGTACCTGCGCCCGTGCCTATGGTACCTGCGCCTGTGCCTAGGGTACCTGCACCTGTGACTATGGTACCTGTGCATGTGCCTAGGGTACCTGCCCCTGTGCCTAGGGTACCTGCGCCCGTGCCTATGGTACCTGCGCCTGTGCCTAGGGTACCTGCACCTGTGACTATGGTACCTGTGCATGTGCCTAGGGTACCTGCCCCTGTGCCTAGGGTACCTGCGCCCGTGCCTATGGTACCTGCGCCTGTGCCTAGGGTACCTGCACCTGTGACTATGGTACCTGTGCATGTGCCTAGGGTACCTGCCCCTGTGCCTAGGGTACCTGCGCCCGTGCCTATGGTACCTGCGCCTGTGCCTAGGGTACCTGCACCTGTGACTATGGTACCTGTGCATGTGCCTAGGGTACCTGCCCCTGTGCCTAGGGTACCTGCGCCCGTGCCTATGGTACCTGCGCCTGTGCCTAGGGTACCTGCACCTGTGACTATGGTACCTGTGCATGTGCCTAGGGTACCTGCCCCTGTGCCTAGGGTACCTGCGCCCGTGCCTATGGTACCTGCGCCTGTGCCTAGGGTACCTGCACCTGTGACTATGGTACCTGTGCATGTGCCTAGGGTACCTGCCCCTGTGCCTAGGGTACCTGCGCCCGTGCCTATGGTACCTGCGCCTGTGCCTAGGGTACCTGCACCTGTGACTATGGTACCTGTGCATGTGCCTAGGGTACCTGCCCCTGTGCCTAGGGTACCTGCGCCCGTGCCTATGGTACCTGCGCCTGTGCCTAGGGTACCTGCACCTGTGACTATGGTACCTGTGCATGTGCCTAGGGTACCTGCCCCTGTGCCTAGGGTACCTGCGCCCGTGCCTATGGTACCTGCGCCTGTGCCTAGGGTACCTGCACCTGTGACTATGGTACCTGTGCATGTGCCTAGGGTACCTGCCCCTGTGCCTAGGGTACCTGCGCCCGTGCCTATGGTACCTGCGCCTGTGCCTAGGGTACCTGCACCTGTGACTATGGTACCTGTGCATGTGCCTAGGGTACCTGCCCCTGTGCCTAGGGTACCTGCGCCCGTGCCTATGGTACCTGCGCCTGTGCCTAGGGTACCTGCACCTGTGACTATGGTACCTGTGCATGTGCCTAGGGTACCTGCCCCTGTGCCTAGGGTACCTGCGCCCGTGCCTATGGTACCTGCGCCTGTGCCTAGGGTACCTGCACCTGTGACTATGGTACCTGTGCATGTGCCTAGGGTACCTGCCCCTGTGCCTAGGGTACCTGCGCCCGTGCCTATGGTACCTGCGCCTGTGCCTAGGGTACCTGCACCTGTGACTATGGTACCTGTGCATGTGCCTAGGGTACCTGCCCCTGTGCCTAGGGTACCTGCGCCCGTGCCTATGGTACCTGCGCCTGTGCCTAGGGTACCTGCACCTGTGACTATGGTACCTGTGCATGTGCCTAGGGTACCTGCCCCTGTGCCTAGGGTACCTGCGCCCGTGCCTATGGTACCTGCGCCTGTGCCTAGGGTACCTGCACCTGTGACTATGGTACCTGTGCATGTGCCTAGGGTACCTGCCCCTGTGCCTAGGGTACCTGCGCCCGTGCCTATGGTACCTGCGCCTGTGCCTAGGGTACCTGCACCTGTGACTATGGTACCTGTGCATGTGCCTAGGGTACCTGCCCCTGTGCCTAGGGTACCTGCGCCCGTGCCTATGGTACCTGCGCCTGTGCCTAGGGTACCTGCACCTGTGACTATGGTACCTGTGCATGTGCCTAGGGTACCTGCCCCTGTGCCTAGGGTACCTGCGCCCGTGCCTATGGTACCTGCGCCTGTGCCTAGGGTACCTGCACCTGTGACTATGGTACCTGTGCATGTGCCTAGGGTACCTGCCCCTGTGCCTAGGGTACCTGCGCCCGTGCCTATGGTACCTGCGCCTGTGCCTAGGGTACCTGCACCTGTGACTATGGTACCTGTGCATGTGCCTAGGGTACCTGCCCCTGTGCCTAGGGTACCTGCGCCCGTGCCTATGGTACCTGCGCCTGTGCCTAGGGTACCTGCACCTGTGACTATGGTACCTGTGCATGTGCCTAGGGTACCTGCCCCTGTGCCTAGGGTACCTGCGCCCGTGCCTATGGTACCTGCGCCTGTGCCTAGGGTACCTGCACCTGTGACTATGGTACCTGTGCATGTGCCTAGGGTACCTGCCCCTGTGCCTAGGGTACCTGCGCCCGTGCCTATGGTACCTGCGCCTGTGCCTAGGGTACCTGCACCTGTGACTATGGTACCTGTGCATGTGCCTAGGGTACCTGCCCCTGTGCCTAGGGTACCTGCGCCCGTGCCTATGGTACCTGCGCCTGTGCCTAGGGTACCTGCACCTGTGACTATGGTACCTGTGCATGTGCCTAGGGTACCTGCCCCTGTGCCTAGGGTACCTGCGCCCGTGCCTATGGTACCTGCGCCTGTGCCTAGGGTACCTGCACCTGTGACTATGGTACCTGTGCATGTGCCTAGGGTACCTGCCCCTGTGCCTAGGGTACCTGCGCCCGTGCCTATGGTACCTGCGCCTGTGCCTAGGGTACCTGCACCTGTGACTATGGTACCTGTGCATGTGCCTAGGGTACCTGCCCCTGTGCCTAGGGTACCTGCGCCCGTGCCTATGGTACCTGCGCCTGTGCCTAGGGTACCTGCACCTGTGACTATGGTACCTGTGCATGTGCCTAGGGTACCTGCCCCTGTGCCTACGGTACCTGCGCCTGTGCCTAGGGTACATGCGCTTGTGCCTAGGGTACTTGCGCCAATGTCTAGGGTATCTGCGCCTGTGCGTAAGGTACCTGCGCCTGTGCCTATGGTACCTGCGCCTGTGCCCAGGGTACGTGCGCCTGTACCCAGGTTACCTTCGCCTGTGCCTAGGGTGCCTGCGCCTGTGCCTACGGTAGATGCGCCTGTGCCTAGGGTACCTGCGCCTGAGCCTAGGGTACCTGCGCCTGTGCCTAGGGCATCTGCGCTTGTGCATGAGGTACCTGCGCCTGTGCCTAGGGTACCTGCGCATGTGCTTAGGGTACCTGTGCCTTTGCCTAGAGTACCTGCGCCTGAGCCTATGGTATCTGCGCATGTGCCTAGGGTGCCTGCGGGTGTGCCTAGGGCATCTGCGCCTGTGCCTAGGGTACCTGCGCCTGTGCTTAGGGTACCTGCGCCTGTGCCTATGGTACCTGCGCCTGTCCCTAGGGTACCAACGCTTGTGCATGGGGTGCCTGTGACGGTGCATAGGGTACCTGCGCCTGTGCCTAGGGTACCTGCGCCTGTGCTTAGGGTACCTGCGCCTGTGCCTAGGGTACCTGCGCATGTTCTTAGGGTACCTGTGCCTTTGCCTATAGTACCTGCGCCTGAGCCTATGGTATCTGCGCATGTGCCTAGGGTGCCTGCGTGTGTGCCTAGGGCATCTGCGCCTGTGCCTAGGGTACCTGTGCCTGTGCGTAGGGTACCTGCGCCTGTGCCTAGGGTACCTGAACCTATGCCTAGGGTACCTGTGCATGTGCCTGGGGTACCTGCGCCTGTGCCTAGTGTACCTACGCCTGTGCCCATGTTACCTGCGCCTTTTCCTAGGGTACCTGCGCCTGTGCCTAGGGTACCTGCGCCTGTGCCTAGGGTACCTGCGCCAGTGCCTAGGGTATCTGAGCCTGTGCCTAGGGTACCTGCGCCTGTGCCGAGGGTACCTACGCCTATGCCTAGGGTACCAGCGCCTTTGCCCAGGTTACCTGAGCCTATGCCTAGGGTACCTGTACTACGCCTGTGCCTATGGTACCTTCGCCTGCACCTAGGGTACCTACGCCTGTGCCTAGGGTACCTGCGCCTGTGCTTAAAGTACATGCGCCTGTGCCTAGGGTACATGGGCCTGTGCTTAGGGTACATGTGCTTGGGCCTAGGGTACCTGCGCCTGTACCTAGGGTACCTGCGCTTGTACCTAGGGTACCTGCGCCTGTACCTAGGGTACCTGCGCCCAATGGCTTAAACAACGCCGCAGCATTCATTGAACCGGGCGTTTAAAACGCTAAAAATTGCTTGCGGCATTTTTAACGCTTTTCTGCATTGCATTTTTTAAAGTTTAGCTAGAATTCAAAACACATGTTTGGCGGGAGGGACAAAATTTTCCCATTTGTTTCCCATGTGTCTTGGTGATAATGGGGTGCAAATGCCATCTGATGGAATGGTTATGTACACGTGACATGGTGACATTATATGACATGGTCACATTGTGACGTGGAAAGGAGGTGGTGCCCTGCTAGTGACCCATAAGCCTGGGGCACGGGCCCCCTGCGAGGGGGGGGGGCATCTAAATTTTTTAACAGGAAGGAAAAACTGACACAGCTTTCATGAAGACACGGCGTAAGCACCGCTGCCAAAAACCGTGAAAAAAAACGTTGCGCCGTTTTTTTACCCATAGCCTGCGCTTGTGCCTAGGTACGTGCGCCTGTGCCTAGGGTACCTGCGCCTGTGCCTAGGGTACATGCGCTTGTGCTTAAGGTACCTGCGCCTATGCCTAGGGTACCTTTGCCTGTCCCTATGGTACCTGTGCCTGTGCCTGGGGTGCCTGCGCCTGTGCATAGGGTACCTGCGCCTGTGCCTAGGGTACCTGCGCCTGTGCCCATGGTACCTGCGCCAGTGCCTAGGGTACCTGCGCCTGTCCCTAAGGTACCTGCGCCTGTGCCTGGGGTGCCTGCAACTGTGCATAGGGTACCTGCGCCTGCGCCTAGGGTACCTGCGTCTGTGCCTATGGTACCTGCGCCTGTGCCTAAGGTACCTGCGCCTTTGCTTAGGGTACCTGCGCCTGTGCCTAGGGTACGTGCGCATGTCCCTAGGGTACCTGCGCCTGTGCCTAGGGTACTGTGCCTGTCCCTAGGATACCTGCGCGTGTGCCTGGGGTACCTGCGCCTATGCTTATGGTACCTGCGCCTGTGCCTAGGCTACTTGCACCTTTGCCTACGATACCTGCGCTTGTGCCTAGGGTACCTGTGCATGTGCCTAGGGTACCTGCGCCTATGCCTATGGTACGTACACCTGTGCCTAGGGTACCTGTGCCTGTACCCAGGATACCTACGCCTGTGCCTAGGGAACCTGCGCCTGTGCCTAGGGTACCTGCACCTGTGCCTAGGTTACCTGCGCCTGTGCTTAGGGTACCTTTGCCTGTCCCTAGGGTACCTGTGCTTGTGCCTAGGGTACCTGCGCCTATGACTATGGTACATGTGCCTAGGGTACCTGCCCCTGTGCCTAGGGTACCTGCGCCCGTGCCTATGGTACATGTGCCTAGGGTACCTGCCCCTGTGCCTAGGGTACCTGCGCCTGTGCTTAGGGTACCTTTGCCTGTCCCTAGGGTACCTGTGCTTGTGCCTAGGGTACCTGCGCCTATGACTATGGTACATGTGCCTAGGGTACCTGCCCCTGTGCCTAGGGTACCTGCGCCCGTGCCTATGGTACATGTGCCTAGGGTACCTGCCCCTGTGCCTAGGGTACCTGCGCACGTGCCTATGGTACATGCGCCTGTGCCTAGGGTACCTGCGCTCGTGCCTAGGGTACTTGCGCCTGTGTCTATGGTATATGCGCCTGTGCGTTAGGTACCTGCGCCTGTGCCTAGGGTACCTGCGCCTGTGCCTAGAGTACCTGTGCGTGTGCGTAGGGTATCTTTGCTTGTGCTTAAGGTACCTATGCCTGTGCCTAGGGTACTTTCGTTTGTGCTTATGGTACCTGCGCTTGTACCTAGGGTACCTGCGCTTGTCCCTATGGTACCTGTACCTGTGCCTGGGGTGCCTGCGCCTGTGCATAGGGTACTTGCGCCTATGCCTAAGGAACCTGCGCCTCTGCCCATGGTACTTGCGCCAGTGCCCAGGGTACCTGCGCCTGTGCCTAGGGTACTTGCGCCTGTGCCTAGGGTACCTGCGCTTGTGCTTAGGGTACCTGCGCCTGTGCCTAGGGTACCTACGCCTGTCCCTAGGGTACCTGTGCATGTGCCTGGGGTGCCTGCGCCTGTGCATAGGGTACCTGCGCCTGTGCCTATGGTACCTGCGCCTGTGCCCATGGTACCTGCGCCAGTGCATTGGGTACGTGCGCCTGTCCTTAGGGTACCTACGCCTGTGCCCGGGGTGCCTGCAACTGTGCATAGGGTACCTGCGCCTGTGCCCATGGTACCTGCGCCAGTGCATTGGGTACGTGCGCCTGTCCTTAGGGTACCTACGCCTGTGCCCGGGGTGCCTGCAACTGTGCATAGGGTACCTGCGCCTATGCCTAGAGTACCTGCGCCTGTGCCTATGGTACCTGCGCCTGTGCCTAGGTTACCTGCGCCTTTGCTTAGGGTACCTGCACCTGTGCCTAAGGTACCTGCGCCTGTGCCTAGTGTACCTGTACCTAAGCCTAGGGTACCTGCGTCTGTCCCTAGGGTACCTGCGCCTATGCCTGGGGTACCTGCACCTATGCTTATGGTATCTGCGCCTATGCCTAGGGTACCTGCACCTTTGCCTAGGATACCTGCGCTTGTGCCTAGGGTACCTGCGCCTGTGCCCAGGGTACCTGCGCCTGTGCCTATGGTACCCGCGCCTGTGCCTAGGGTACCTGCGCCTGTACCCAGGTTACCTGCGCCTGTGCCTAGGGAATCTACGCCCGTGCCTAGGGTACCTGCGCCTGTTCCCAGGTTACCTGCGCCTGTGCTTAGGGTACCTGCGCTTGTCCCTATGGTACCTGCGCCTGTGCCTAGGGTACCTGCGCCTGTGACTATGGTACCTGTGCATGTGCCTAGGGTACCTGCCCCTGTGCCTAGGGTACCTGCGCCCGTGCCTATGGTACATGCGCCTGTGCCTAGGGTACCTGCGCTTGTGCCTAGGGTACTTGCGCATGTGTCTAGGGTATATGCGCCTGTGCGTAAGGTACCTGCGCCTGTGCCTAGGGTACCTGCACCTGTGCCTAGGGTACCTGCGCGTGTGCTTAGGGTATCGTCGCTTGTTCTTAGGGTACCTGCGCCTGTGCCTAGGGTACTTGCGTCTGTGCTTAGGGTACCTGCGCCTGTGCCTAGGGTACCTGCGCCTGTCCCTAGGGTACCTGCGCTTGTGCATGGGGTGCCTGTGACTGTGCATAGGGTACCTGCGCTTGTTCCTAGGGTACCTGCACCTGTGCTTAGGGTACCTGCGCCTGTGCCTAGGGTACCTGCGCCTGTCCCTAGGGTACCTGCGCTTGTGCATGGGGTGCCTGTGACTGTGCATAGGGTACCTGCGCTTGTTCCTAGGGTACCTGCACCTGTGCTTAGGGTACCTGCGCCTGTGCCTAGGGTACCTGCGCCTGTTCTTAATGTACCTGCGCCTGTGCCTATGGTACCTGCGGCTGTGCCTAGGGTACCTGCGCCTATGCCTAATGTACCTGTGCCTGCGCCTAGTGCATCTGCGCTTGTGTCTAGGGTACCTGCGCCTGTGCCTAGGGTACCCGCGCCTGTGCCTAGGGTACCTGCGCCTGCGCCTAGGGTACCTGCGCCTGTGTCTAGGGTACCTGAGCCTGTGCCTAGGGTACCTGCGCCTGTGCCGAGGGTACTTGCGCCTGTGCCTAGGGTACCTGCGCTTGTGCCCAGGTTACCTGCGCCTGTGCTTAGGATACCTGCGTTGCGCCTGTGCCTATGGTACCTTCGCCTGAACCTAGGGTACCTTGTGCGAACTGTGTGCGCTTGAAGGAATTTTTGGCGTGGGCGCAGGTCGTCGCGGAAAAGGCGATGCGACCGGACGGATCCTTGAGCCAAGCTGAAAGCGATGCTCAAGCGGATGAAATGATTGATGGATGAGTGGGCGCAGGGGCGGAACCACGTGCGCGATAAAGCGATGCTGATGCGGATGATTGATGAGAGGGTGGTGCGGATGATGCTGATGACGGAGGGGCAGAGATGAGGCAGGAACGGGCGGCTGATGAAGCTGAGAACACTGGAGTGCGGATGACAGGGAGGGCTAATGGCAGTAGATGAGGACGACGTGAGAAATGACGACGGAGGGCTGATGACGATGAAGGAGAAGATAGATAGGGAGTAATGCGAGCGGAGGCAACCGAGATGGGGGGCGATGCGGCAGGGAGGTGGAGATACACAACCACTTATTATTGCGTTCATGAGAGTGATGGCTTGTTCCCCATTTAGCTCGGAAATGGAAGCAGGAAGACTGGTGGTGTCCAATATCATATCAGCTAGAAGAGGTTGGTTGCGGCAGAGGGAGTGAGGCAGCGGGCAGATGCTATTGACCCCTGATGTCAGGAGAGTGACGGCTTGTTCCCCAGCTGGCTTGGAAATGGGAGCAGGAAGACTGGTGGTGTCCGATATCCTGACGGCGGCAGTTTTGGCTGCAGCTGGTGACGAGGCGAGGATGCGATGCGAGAAGGCGGCTCGAGACGATAGGTGCGGGCGGGCTGAGGATGACGGTGATAAAGTAGCTGATGAAGCCGATAAAGCAAGATGAAAGAGAAGTAGATGCTTGCGAAAGCAGATGTGATGAGGGACAGCGGATGGCAGACAGCAGGAAACTTCCTGGTAGTTGAAGGCAGACGGTGGCTCGAGAGTTGCTTACGACTGATGTGTGCGACAAGTCACCGGTTGTTGGCCACGGGCGCGGAAATGGGCGCAGGGCTTCATTAGGATGACAAGGTGTTTCTTCAGCGCGGAGAACTCGTGAGGGAGAGCTGCTGATGTCAGCTGCTCACAAAGCGGCGAGGCGCGGGACGACGGTAGCAGCGGCAGAAGATTGCAGGTGGAAGCGATGGAGGGAAGATGGCGGCATTGCGATGACGTAGTCACGGGGCACGAGGTGATATTGCCTGATGCTCTTATACCATGTCGGAGGAATGTAGGAACGATAACAGTAGCAGCAGAAGCAGGCAGAAGCGTTAGAGCAAGCAGGAGTTTGTCAGCAGAGTGACGTAGCCGAGAGTGGTGCAAGGAGTAAGTCACGGAGGCTGACATGGGCTGAGACGTTAGGTAGCCGAGGTAGACAGGTTAATGTGAGAGATAGTGCTGGCGAGGTGAGTGATGGTTGGCGGAGTATGAGGGCTGAGCAAAGGAGCGAGAGCAACGGAGCAAAGCGTTGAGAGGGGCTGGCAAAGACAAATAATGCCAGGAGCGAGTAGAGTGAAGACACGGTGGCAAAGCCGCGGAACCAAAGGGGAAGAGGATGAGCAGAACAGCTATGGTTAATTTGAGGGAATGAACATCCTCAATAATATATCACAGAACAGGACAAAGAGATTGCAACGGCTTCTTCTTCGCTAGCCGGATGCGACTGCGACGTGGTCGCGGTTATTAGGGACGACTCGCCTTTAAGCCAGTGGCCGTGACCGACAATCCGTTGGCAAGGAGGTTCTGTTGACTTGATGCCGAACCTGAATTGCTTATTAAGAACTCGGATTATCCAAGAGAGGTTGCCAGTGTTGACTTCCATGTACCGACACCTGCGCCTGTGCCTATGATACCTGCGCCTGTGCCTAGGGTATCTGCGCTTGTGCCTAGGGTGCCTGCGACAGTGCATAGGGTACCTGTGCCTGTGCCTCGGGTACCTGCGCCTGTGCCCAGGTTACCTGCGCCTGTGCCTAGGGTACCTGCGCCTGTGCCTAGGGTACCTGCGCCTGTGCCGAGGGTAACTGCACCTGTGCCTATGGTACCTGTGCCTCTGCCTAGGGTACCTATGCCTGTGCCTAGGGTACCTGCGCTGTGCCTAGGGTTCATGTGCTTGTGCATAGGGTACCTGCGCCTGTGCTTAGGGTACCTTCGCTTGGGCCTAAGGTGCCTGCGCCTGTGCTTAGTGTACATGCGCCAGTGCCTAGGGTACCTGCGCCTGTGCCTGGGGTGCCAGTGACTGTGCATAGGGTACTTGCGCCTGTACCTAGGGTACATGCGCCTGTGCTTAGGGTACCTGCGCCTGTGCATAGGTCACTTGCGCCTGTACTTAGGGTACATGCGCCTGTGCCTAGGGTACCTGCAACTGTGCCTAGGGTACATGCGCCTGTGCCTAGGGTACCTGCGCTTGTCCCTAGGGTACCTGCGCCTGTGCCTGGGGTATCTGCGCCTGTGCCTAGGGTACCTGCGACTGTGCCCAGGGTACCTGTGCCTGTGCCTAGGGTTCTACGCCTATGCCTAGAGTACCTGCGCCTGTGCCTATGGTACCTGCGCCTGTGCTAAGGATACTTGCGCCTGTCCCTAGGGTACCTGGGCCTGTGCATAGGGTACCTGCGCCTGAGCCTAGGGTACTTGCACCTCTGCCCTGGTTACCTAGGCCTGTGCCTAAGGTACACGCGCCTGTGCCTAGGATACCTGCGCCAGTGCCTAGGGTACCCGTACCTCTGCCCAGGTTACCTTCGCTTGTGCCTATGGTACCTGCGCCTGTCCCTAGGGTACCTGCGCTTGTGCCTAGGGTACCTGTGCCTGTGCTTAGGGTGCCTGCGCCTTTCCCTATGGTACCTGTACCTCTGCCTATGGTACCTGCGCATGTGCTAAGGATACATGCGCCTGTGCCTAGGGTACCTGCGCCTTCGCCTAGGGTACCTGCACCTATACCCAGGTTACCTGCGCCTGTGCCTAGGGTACCTGCGCCTGTGCCTAGGGTACCTGTGCCTGTGCCTAGGGTACCTGCGCCTGTGCCCGGGTTACCTGCGCTTGTGCTTAGGGTACCTGCGCCTGTCCCTAAGGTACTTGCGCCTGTCCCTAGGGTACCTGTGCCTGTGCCTAGGGTACCTGCGCCTGTGCCCGGGTTACCTGCGCTTGTGCTTAGGGTACCTGCGCCTGTGCCTATGGTACCTACGCTTGTGCCTAGGGTACCCGCGCCTGTGCCTAGGGTACCAGCGCCTGTGCCTAGGGTACCTGCGCCTGTGCCTAGGGTACCTGTGCCTGTGCCTAGGGTACCTGCGCCTGTGCCCGGGTTACCTGCGCTTGTGCTTAGGGTACCTGCGCCTGTGCCTATGGTACCTACGCTTGTGCCTAGGGTACCCGCGCCTGTGCCTAGGGTACCAGCGCCTGTGCCTAGGGTACCTGCGCCTGTGCCTAGGGTACCTGTGCCTGTGCCTAGGGTACCTGCGCCTGTGCCCGGGTTACCTGCGCTTGTGCTTAGGGTACCTGCGCCTGTGCCTATGGTACCTGCGCCTGTGCCTAAGGTACCTGCGCCTGTGCCTAGGGTACCTGCGCCTTTGCCTAGGGTACCTGCACCTATGCCCAGGTTACCTGCGCCTGTGCCTAGGGTACCTGCGCCTGTGCCTAGGGTACCTGTGCCTGTGCCTAGGGTACCTGCGCCTGTGCCCGGGTTACCTGCGCTTGTGCTTAGGGTACCTGCGCCTGTCCCTAAGGTACTTGCGCCTGTCCCTAGGGTACCTGTGCCTGTGCCTAGGGTGCCTGTGCCTGTGCATATGGTACCTGCGCCTGTGCCTAAGGTACCTGCGCCTGTGCCTAGGGTACCTGCGCAAGTGCTTAGGGTGTCTGCGCTGGTGCCTATGGTACCTGTGCTTGTGCCTAGGGTACCTGCGCCTGTTCCTAGGGTACCTGCGCCCGTGCCTAGGGTACCTGCGCCTGTGCCTAGGGTACCTACGCCTGTGCCTAGGGTACCTACGCCTGTGCCCAGGTCACCTGCGCATGTGCCTAGGGTACCTGTGTCTTTCCCTAGGGCACCTGCGCCTGTCCCTAAGGTACATGCGCATGTGCCTAGGGTACCTGCGCCTGTGCGAGGGTACATGTGCCTATGCTAACGGTACCTGCGCTTATGCCTATGGTACATGCGCCCGTGCCTAGGGTTCCTGCGCCCGTGCCTAGGGTTCCCGCGCCTGTGCCCAGGATTTCTGCACTTGTGCCCGGGGTACCTACTCCTGTGCCTAGGGTACCTGCGCCTGTGCCTAGGGTACCTGCGCCTGTGCTTGGGGTAGCTGCGCCTGTCCCTAGGGTACCTGCGCCTTTGCCTAGGGTACCTGTGCCTGTGCCTAGGGTACCTGCGCCTGTGCCCAGGTTACCAGCGCCTGTGCCTAGGGTACCTGCGCCTGTTCTTAGGGTACGTGTGCCTCTGCTTGGGGTAGCTGCGCCTGTCCTTTGGGTACCTACGCCTGTGCCTAGGGTACCTGCGCCTGTGCCTAGGGTACCTGCGCCTGTGCCCAGGTCAGTTGCGCATGTGCCCAGGGTACTTGCGCCTCTGCCTAGGGTACCCGTACCTCTACCTATGGTACATGCGCCTGTGCCCAGGTTTCTTGCGCCTATGCCTATGGTACCTAGGCCTATCCCTAGGGCACCTTCGCCTGTGCCTAGGGTACCTATGCCTGTGCCTACGGTACCTGCGCCTGTCCCTAGGATACCTGCGCCTGTGCATAGGGTACCTGCGCCTCAGCTTAGGATACATGCGCCTTTGCTTAGGGTACCTGCGCCTGTGCCTAGGTTACATGCGCCTGTGCCTAGAGTACATGCACCTGTGCCTAGGGTACCTGCGCCTGTGCCTAGGGTACCTGCGCCTGTGCCTAGGGTACCTACGTCTGTGCCTATTGTACCTGCGCCTATGCCTAGGGTACCTGCGCCTGTCCTTAGGGTACTGGCGCTTGTCCCTAGGGTACATGCGCCTGTGCCTAGGGTACCTGCGCTTGTGCCTAGGGTACCTGCGCTTGAGCCTATGGTACCTGCGCTTGTGCCTAGGGTACCTGCGCCTGTGCTTAGGGTACTTGCGCCTGTGCCTAGGGTAACTGCGCCTGTGCTTAGGGTACCTGTCCCTGTGCCTATGGTACCTGCGACTGTGCCTACGGTACCTGCGCGTGTGCCTAGGGTACCTGCGCCTGTGCCTAGGGTACCTGCGCCTGTGCCTAGGGTACCTGCGCCTTTGCCTAGGGTACCTGCTCCTATGCCAAGGTTACCTGCGCCTGTGCCTATGATACCCGCGTCTGTGCCTAGGGTACACGCGCCTTTGCCCAAGTTACCTGCGCTTGTGCCTAGGGTACATGCGCCTGTCCCTAAGGTACCTGCGCCTGTGCCTATGGTACTTGCGTATGTGCCTAGGGTACCTACGCCTATGCCTAGGGTACATTTGCCTGTGCTTGGGGTAGTTGCGTTTGTCCTTAGGGTACCTACGCCTGTGCCTATGGAACCTGCGCCTGTGCCTACGGTACCTGCATCTGTGCCCAGGTCACCTGCGCCTGTGCCTAGGGTACCTGCGCCTGTGCCTAGGGTACCTGTACCTGTGCCTAAGGTACATGCGCCTGTGCCCAGGTTTCCTACACCTGTGCCTAGGGTACCTAGGCCTGTCACTAGTGTACCTTTGCCTGTGCCCAGGGTACCTGCGCCTGTGCCTACGGAATCTGTGCGTGTCCCTATGGTACCTGCGCCTGTGCGTAAGGTACCTGCGCTTGTGCCTAGGATACGTGCGCCTTTGCTTAGGGTAGCTGCGCCTGTGCCTATGGTACCTGCGCCCGTGCCTAAGGTACCTACACCTGTGCCTAGGGTACCTGTGCCTGTGCCTAGGATACCTGCGCCTGTGCCTTGGGTACTTGCGCTTGTGCCCAGGGTACCGGCGCATGTGCCTAGGGTACCTGCGCCTGTCCTTAGGGTACCGGCGCCTGTCCCTAGGGTACCTGCGCCTGTGCCTAGGGTACCTCCGCCTGTGCCTAGGGTATCTGCGCTTGTGCCTATGGTACCTGCGCTTGTCCTTGGGGTACGTGCACCTAAGCCTATGGTACCTGCGCCTGTGCCTAGGGTACCTGCGCCTGTGCTTATGGTACCTGCGCCTGTGCCTAGGGTACCTGCGCCTATGCTTAGGGTACCTGCCACTGTGCCTATGGTACCTCCGACTGTGCCTAGGGTACCTGTGCCTGTGCCTAGGGTACCTCCGCCTGTGCCTAGGGTACCTGCGCCTGTGCCTAGGGTACCTGCGCCTGTCCACAGGGTACCTGCGCCTGTGCCTAGGGTACCTGAGCCTGTGCCTAGGGTACGTGCGCCTTTGCTTAGGGTACCTAGTGGGATGCTCTAGTGCTAAAGGTTGACACTCTAGTACCAAAATATGAAGCTATAGTGCCAAAGTGTGACGCTCTAGTGCCAAAGTGTGACAATCTAGTGCCAAAGTGTGACGTTCTAGTGCCAACGTGTGAATGTCTAGTGCCAAAGTGTGATGCTCTACTGCCAAACATGTGACGCTCTAGTGCCAAAGTGTGATGCTCTAGTACTAAAGTGTGACGCTCGAATGCCAACGTTTTAAGCTCTAGTGCCAAAGTGTGATGCTATAGTGCCAAAGTGTGATGATGTAGTGCCAAGGTCTGATGCTAGAGTGCCAGAGTTTGAAGCTATAGTGCCAAAGTGTGACGCTCTAGTGCCAGAGTGTGACACTCTAGTGCCAAAGTGTGACACTCTAGTGCCAAAGTGTGAATCTCTAGTGCCAAAATGTGATGCTCTAGTACCAAAGTGTGACGCTCTAGTACCAAAGTGTGACACTCTATTGCCAAAGTGTGAAGCTATAGTGCCAAAGTGTAATGCCTTGGTTCCAAAGTGTGAAGGTCTAGTGCCACAGTGTGATGCTCTAGTGCCAAAGTGTGAAGCGCTAGTGCCAAAGTGTGACGCTCTAGTGCCAAATTGTGACGCTATAATGCCAAAGTCTGACGCTCTAGTGCCAAAGTGTGATGCTCTAGTGCCAAAGTGTGACGCTCTAGTTCCAAAGTGTGACGCTGTAGTGCCAAAGTCTGACGCTCGAGTGCCAATGATTGAAGCTCTACTGCCAAGGCGTGACGCTTTAGTGCCAAATGTTTACACTCTAGTGCCAAAGTGTGACGTTCTTGTGCCAAAGTGTGAATGTATAGTGCCAAAGTGTCACGCTATAGTCTCAAAGTGTGAGGTTATAGTGCCAAAGTGTGACACGCAAATGCCAAAGTGTGACGCTCTAGTGCCAAAATGTGACACTCTAGTGCCAAAGTGTGACGCTCTGGTGCCAAAGTGTGACGCTCTAGTCCCAACGTGTGACGCTCTTGTGCCAAAGGGTGACGCTCTAGTGCCCACGTGTGACGCTCTAGTGCCAAAGTGTGAAGCTCTAGTGTCAAAGTGTAACGCTCTGGTGCCAAAGTGTGAAGCTCTAGTGCCAACGTATGATGCTCTAGTGCCAACGTTCCAAGCTCTAGTGCAAAAATGTGACGATCAAGTGCCAAAATGTGACGCTCTAGTGCCAAAGTGTGACGCTCTAGTGCCAAAGTGGGACGCTGCAGTACTAAAGAGTGACGCTCTAGTACCAAAATATGAAGATATAGTGCCAAAGTGTGACGCTCTAGTGCCAAAGTCTGACAATCTAGTGCCAAGATGTGACGTTATAGTGCCAAAGTGTGAAGGTCTAATGCCAAAGTGTGATGCTCAAGTGCCAAGCGTGTGATGCTCTAGTGCCAAAGTGTGATGCTCTAGTGCCAACGTGTGACGCTCTAATGCCAACATTTGGAGCTCCAGTGCCAAAGTGTGATGCTCTAGTGCCAAAGTGTGACACTGTAGTGCCAACGTGTGACGCTCTAGTGCCAAAGTGTGGAGCTCTAGTGCCAACGTGCGATGCTCTAGTGCCAATGTGTGACGCTCTACTACCAAAGTATGACGATGTAGTGCCAAAGTCTGATGCTCTAGTGCCAATGTTTGAAGCGCTAGTGCCAAGGTGTGACGCTTAAGTGCCAAAGTGTGACACTCTAGTGCCAAAGTGTGACGCCCTAGGGCCAAAGTGTGAATATCTAGTGCCAAAATGTGATGCCTTAGTACCAAAGTGTGATGCTCTAGTACCACAGTGTTCCGCTCTATTGCCAATATGTGATGCTCTAGTTCCAAAGTGTGGCACTCTATTGCCAATGTGTGAAGCTCTAGTGCCAAAGGGTAATGCTTTGGTGCCAAAGTGTGAAGCTCTAGTGCCAAAGTATGACGCTGTAGTGCTCAAATGTGAAGCTCCAGTGCCAAAATGTGACGCTCAAGTGCTAATGTGTGACGGTCTAGTGCCAAAGTGTGACGTTCTAGTGCCAAAGTGTAAAGGTCTAGTGCAAAGTGTGATGCTCTAGTGCCAAACGTGTGATGCTCTAGTGCCAAGGCGTGACGCTCTAGTGCCAAAGTATGACGCTCTAATGCCAATGTTTGGAGCTCTAGTGCCAAAGTATGACGCTCTAGTGCCAAAGTGTGACGCTATAGTGCCAAAATATGACGCTCTAGTTCCAAAGTGGAACCCTCTAGTGCCAAAGTGTGGAGCCCTAGTGCCAAAGTGTAATGCTCTAGTGCCAAAGTGTGACGCTCTAGTGCCCAAGTGTGACGCTCTAGTACCAAAGTGTGAAGATCTAGTGCCACGGTGTGACACTCTAGTGCCAAAGTGTGACGCTCTAGTGCCAAAGTTTGAAACTCTAGTTCCAACATGTGATGCTCTAGTGCCAATATGTGACGCTCTAGTGCCAAAGTTTTGACGCTCTAGTTCTCATGTGTGACGCTCTAGTGCCAACGTGTGAAGCTCTAGAGCCAAAGTGTAACGCTCTAGTGCCAAAGTGTGAAGCTCTAGTGCCAAAGTATGACGCTCTAGTGCCAAAGTATGAAGCTCTTGTGCAAAAGTGTGACGCTCAAGTGCCAAAGTATGACGCTCTATTGCCAAAGTGTGACGATCTATTGCCAAGCTGGGACGCTCTAGTACCAAAGTATGAAGCTCTAGTGCCCAAGTGTGATGCTCTCGTGGCAAAGTGTGATGATCTAGTGCCAAAGTGTGACGTTCTAGTGCCAAAGTGTGAAGGTCTAGTGCCAATGTATGATGCTCTAGTGCCAAATGTGTGACGCTCTAATGCCAAAGTAAGACACTATAATGCCAAATTGTGACGCTCTAATGCCAATATTTGGAGCTCTAGTTCCGAAGTGTGATGCTCTAGTGCCAAAGTGTGACGCTCTAGTGCCAAAGTGTGACGCTCTAGTGCCAAAGGTTGAAGCTCTAGTGCCAAAGTGTGCACTCTAGTGCCAAAGTGTGACACTCTAGTGCCAACGTGTGACGCTCTAGTGCCAAAGTGTGCATCTCCAGTGCCAAAGTGTGATGCTCTAGTGCCAAAGTATGGCACTCTAGTACCAATGTGTGACGCTCTAGTGCCAAGGTGTGACGCTTTAGTTCCAGAGTGCGACACTCTATTGCCAAAGTGTGACGTTTTATTGCTAATGTGTGACGCTTTAGTGCCAACATTCGATACTCCAATGGCAAAGTGTGACGCTCTAGTGCCAAATTGTGACACTAGAGTGCCAAAGTGTGACGCTCTAGCTCCAAGGAGTGACGCTCTAGTGCCAAAGTGTGACACTGTTGTGCAAATGTGTGACGCTCTAGTGTTAAAGTATGACGCTCTAGTGCCAAAAGTGTGGAACTCCAGTGCCAAAGTGTGACGCTCTAGTGCCAAGCTGTGAAGCTCCAGTGCCAACGTGTGATGCTCAAGTGCTAAAACGTGATGCTCTTGTGCCAAAGTGTGACGCTCGAGTGCCAAAGTGTGAAGCTCTAGTGCCAACGTGTGACGCTCTAGTGCCATGTGTGACGCTGTATTGAAAGAGTGTGACGCTTTAGTGCTAGAGTGTGACGCTCTAGTACCCAAGTGTGACGCTCTAGTGCCAAAGTGTGAAGGTCTAGTGCCATAGTTTGACGCTTTAGTGCCAAAGTTTGAAGCGCTAGTGCCAAAGTGTGACGCTCTAGTGCCAAAGTGTGACGCTCTAGTGCCAAAGTGTGACGCTCTATTGCCAAAGTGCGATGCTCTAGTGTCAAAGTTTGAAACTCTAGTGCCAAAGTGTGATGCTGTAGTGCCAAAGTCTGACGTTGTAGTGCTGAAGGTTGAATCTCTAGTGCCAAAGTGTGACGATCTAGTGCCAAGGTGTTACACAATAGTGCCAAAGTGTGAAGCTCTTGCGCCAAAGTGTGAATCTCAAGTGCCAAAGTGTGACGCTCTAGTACGAAAGTGTGACGCTCTAGTTCCAAAGTGTGACACTCTAGTTATAAATTGCAACACTCTATTGCAAATGTGTGACGCTCTACTGCCAAAGTGTGACACTCTAGCGCCAGAGCTTGGAACTCTAGTGCCAAAGTGTGAGGCTCTAGTGCCCAAGTGTGACGCTCTAGTGCCAAAGTGTGAAGCTCTAGTGCCAAAGTTCGAAACTCTATTGCCCAAGTGTGACACTCTAGTGCCAAAGTGTGAGGCTCTAGTGCCAAAGTGTGACTCTCCTGTGCCAAAGTGTGATGCTCTAGTGCCAAAGTGTGAAGCTCTAGTGCCAACGTGTGATGCTCTAGTAACAAAGTGTGAAGGTCTAGTGCCACTGTGTGACGATCTAGTGCCAAAGTGTGAAGCGCTAGTGCCAGAGTGTGACGCTCTAGTGCCAAAGTGGGACACTCTAGTGCCAAAGTGATGCTCTAATGCTAAAGTGTGATGCTCTGGTGCCAAAGTGTGAAGATCTTGTCCCAAAGTGTGACGCTCTTGTGCCAAAGGATGACGCTCTAGTACCAAAGTGTGACACTGTAGTGCCAAAGTGTGATGCTCTAGTGCCAACGTGTGATGCTCTAGTGCCAAAGTGTGAAGCTCTAGTGCCAAAGTGTGAAGCTCTTGTGTCGAGGTGTGACGCTCTAGTGCCAAAGTGTGATGCTCCAGTGCCAAAGTTTGAAACTCTAGTGCCAACATGTGATGCTCTAGTGCCAATGTGTGACGCTATAGTGCCAAAGTGTGACGCTCTTGTTCTCAAGTGTGACGCTCTAGTGCCAATGTGTGAAGCTCTAGAGCCAGAGTGTAACGCTCTGGTGCCAAAGTGTGAAGCTCTAGTGCCAAAGTATGACGCTAGAGTGCCAAAGTGTGACAATCTAGTGCCAAACTGGGACGCTCTAGTGCCAAAGTGTGAGGCTCTAGTACCAATGTATGAAGCTCTAGTGCCAAAGTGTGACTCTCTAGTACAAAAGTGTGACGATCTAGTGCCAAAGTGTGACGGTCTACTACCAAAGTGTGAAGGTCTAGTGCAAAGTGTGATGCACTAGTGCCAAACGTGTGACGTTCTAGTGCCAAAGTGAGACGCTCTAGTGCCAAATTGTGATGCTCTAATGCCAACATTTGGAGCTCTAGTGCCAAAGTGTGATGCGCTAGTGCCAAAGTGTGACGCTCTAGTGCCTATGTGTGACACTGTAGTGCCAAAGTCTGACGCTCTAGTGCCAAAGGTTGAAGCTCTAGTGCCAAAGTGTGCACTCTAGTGCCAAAGTGTGACACTCTAGTGCCAACGTGTAACGCTCTAGTGCCAGAGTGTTAATCTCTAGTGCCAAAGTGCGATGCTCTAGTGGCAAAGTATGGCGCTCTAGTACCAAAGTGTGACGCTCTAGTGCCAAAGTGTGACGCTCTCGTTCCAGAGTGCGACACTCTATTGCCAAAGTGTGACGCTCTATTGCCAAAATGGGACGCTCTAGTGCCAAAATTTTAGACTCTAGTGCCAAAGTGTGACGCTCTACTGCCAAATTGTGACATTGGGATGCCAATGTGTGATGCTCTAGTTCCAAGGAGTGACGCTCTAGTGCCAAAGTGTGAAGCTCTATTGCCAAAGTGTGACGCTCTAGTGCCAATGTGTGACGCTCCAGTCTCAAAGTGTGACGCTCTAGTGCCAAAGTGTGTAACTCTAGTGCCAAAGTGTGACGATCTAATGCCAAGGTGTGAAGCTCTAGTGCCAAAGTGTGATGCTCAAGTGCCAAAATGTGATTCTCTTGTGCCAAAGTGTTACGCCCAAGTGCCATAGTGTGAAGCTCTAGTGCCAAATGTGACAATCTAGTGCCAAAGTGTGACGCTCTATTGCAAAAGTGTGACGCTCTAGTGCTAAAGTGTGACGCTCTAGTACCCAAGTGTGACGATATAGTGCCAAAGTGTGACGCTCAATTGCCAATGTGTGACGCTCTAGTGCCAAAATGTGACTATCTAGTGCCAAAGTGGGACGCTCTAGTGCCAAAGTGTGAGGCTCTAGTACCAAAGTATGAAGCTCTAGTGTCAAAGTGTGACGCTCTAGTGCCAAAGTGGGACGATCTAGTGCCAAAGTATAACGTCTACTCCCAAAGTGTGAAGGTCTAGTGCAAAGTGTGATGCTGTAGTGCCAAACGTGTGACGTTCTAGTGCCAAGGTAAGACGCTCTAGTGCCAAATTGTGATGCTCTTGTGCCAATGTTTGACGCTCTAGTGCCAAAGTGTGATGCGCTAGTGCCAAAGTGTGACGCTCTAGTGCCTACGTGTGACACTATAGTGCCAAAGTCGGACGCTCTAGTGCCAGAGGTTGAAGCTCTAGTGGCAAAGTGTGCACTCTAATGCCAAAGTGTGACACTCTAGTTCCAACGTGTGACGCTCTAGTGCCAAAGTGTGAATCTCTAGTGCCAAAGTGTGATGCTCTACTGCCAAAGTATGGCGCTCTAGTACCAAAGTGTGACGCTCTAGTGCCAAAGTGTGACACTCTAGTTCCAGAGTGCGACACTCTATTACCAAAGTGTGACGCTCTACTGCGAAATGGTGACACTGGAGTGCCAAAGTGTGATGCTCTAGTTCCAAGGAGTGACGCTCTAGTGCCCAAGTGTGAAGCTCTATTGCCAAAGTGTGACGCTCTAGTGCCAATGTGTGACGCTCCAGTGTCAAAGTGTGACGCTCTAGTGCCAAAGTGTGGAACTATAGTGCCAAAGTGTGACGATCTAGTGCCAAGGTGTGAAGCTCTAGTGACAAAGTGTGATGCTCAAGTGCTAACATGTGATGCTCTTGTGCCAAAGTGTTACACTCAAGTGCCAAAGTGAAAAGCTCTACTGCCAACGTGTGACGCTCTAGTGCCAAAGTGGGACGCTCTAGTGCAAATGTGTGACGCTCTAGTGCCAAAGTGTGACGCTCTAGTACCCAAGTGTGACGCTCTAGTGCCAAAGTGTGACGCTCTAGTGCCAAAGTGTGACGCTCTAGTGCCAAAGTGTGACGCTCTAGTGCCAAAGTGTGACGCTCCAGTGCCAAAGTTCGAAACTCTAGTGCCCAAGTGTGACACTCTAGTGCCAAAGTGTGAGGCTCTAGTGCCAAATTTTGACTCTCCTGTGCCAAAGTGTGACGCTCTAGTGCCAAAGTGTGAAGCCCTAGTGCCAAAGTGTGACGCTTTAGTACTAAAGTGTGAAGGTTCAGTGCCACAGTGTGACGCTCTAGTGCCAGAGTGTGAAGCGCTAGTGCCAGAGTGTGACGCTCTAGTGCCAAAGTGTGACACTCTAGTGCCAAAGTGTGATGATCCAGTGCCAAAGTGTGATGCTCTAGTGCAAAAGTGTGACGATCTAGTCCCAAAGTGTGACGCTCTTGTGCCATAGGGTGACGCTCTAGTACCAAAGTGTGACACTGTAGTGCCAAAGTGCGATGCTCTAGTGCCAAAGTGTGATTCTCTAGTGCCAAAGTGTGAAGCTCTAGTGCCTAAGTGTGAAGCTCTTGTGTCGAAGTGTGACGCTCTAGTGCCAAAGTGTGACGCTCTAGTGCCAATGTTTGAAACTCTAGTGCCAACATGTGATGCTCTAGTGCCAATGTGTGACGCTCTAGTGCCAAAGTGTGACGCTCTTGTTCTCAAGTGTGACGCTCTAGTGCCAACGTGTGAAGCTCTAGAGCCAAAGTGTAATGCTCTGGTGCCAAAGTGTGAAGCTCTAGTGCCAAAGTATGACGCTCTAGTACCAAAGTGTGAAGCTCTAGTGCCAGAGTGTGATGCTCAAATGCCAAAGTGTGACGCTCTAGTGACAAAGTGTGACGATCTAGTGCCAAAATGGGACGCTCTAGTGCCAAAGTGTGACGCTGTAGTACCAAAGTATGAAGCTCTAGTGCCAAATTGTGACGCTCTAGTGCCAAAGTGAGACGATCTAGTGCCAAAGTGTGACGGTCTAGTGCCAAAGCGTGAAAGTCTAGTGCAAAGTGTGATGCTCTAGTGCCAAACGTGTGACGCTCTAGTGCCAAAGTAAGATGCTCTAGTGCCAAATTGTGACGCTCTTATGCCAACATTTGGAGATATATTGCCAAAGTGTGATGCTCTAGTGCCAAAGTGTGACACTCTAGTGCCTAAGTGTGACGCTGTAGTGCCAAAGTCTGACGCTCTAGTGCCAAAGGTTGAAGCTCTAGTGCCAAAGTGTGCACTCTAGTGCCAAAGTGTGACACTCTAGTGCCAACGTGTGATGCTCTAGTGCCAAAGTCTGACGCTCTAGTGCCAAAGGTTGAAGCTCTAGTGCCAAAGTGTGCACTCTAGTGCCAAAGTGTGACACTCTAGTGCCAACGTGTGATGCTCTAGTGCCAACGTGCGAATCTCTAGTGCCAAAGTGTGATGCTCTAGTGGCAACGTATGGCGCTCTAGTATCAAAGTGTGACGCTCTAGTGCCAAAGTGTCACGCTCTAGTTCCAAAGTGCTACACTCGATTGCCAAAGTGTGACGCTCTAGTGCCAAAATGTGACGCTCTAGTGCCAAAATTCGAGATTCTAGTGCAAAAGTGTAACCCCCTACTGCCAAATGGTGACACTGGAGTGCCAAAGTGTGAACCTCTAGTTCCAAGGAGTGACGCTCTAGTGCCAAAGTGCGAATCTCTATTGCCAATGTGTGACGATCTAGTGCCAATGTGTGACGCTTTAGTGTCAACGTGTGACGCTCTAGTGCCAAAGTGTGGAACTCTAGTACTAAAGTGTGACGCTATAGTGCCAAGGTGTGAAGCTCCAGTGCCAAAGTGTGATGCTCAAGTGCCAAAATGTGATGCTCTTGTACCAAAGTGTTACGCTCAAGTGCCAATGTGTGAAGTTGTAGTGCCAACGTACGACGCTCTAGTGCCAACGTGTGAGGCTCTTGTGCAAAAGTGTGACGCTCTAGTGCCAAAGTGTGACGCTCTAGTACCCAAGTGTGACGCTCTAGTGCCAAAGCGTGTAGGTCTAGTACCACAGTGTGACGCTCTAGTGCCAGAGTGTGAAGTGCTTGTGCCAAATTGTGACGCTATAGTGCCAAAGTGTGACGCTCTAGTGCCAAAGTGTGACGCTCTAGTGCCCAAGTGTGATGCTGTAGTGCCAAAGTGTGACGCTCTAGTCTCAAAGTATGACGCTCTTGTGCCAAATGGTGATGCTCTAGTGCCAAAGTTTGATGCTCTAGTGCCAAAGTGTGCGGCTCTAGTGCCAATGTGTGACGCTCTAGTGCCAAAGTGTGACAATCTAGTGCCAAATTGTGATGCTCTAATGCCAATGTTTGGAGCTCTAGTGCCAACGTGTGACGCTATAGTGCCAAATTGTGACTCCGTAGTGCCAACGTCAGACAATCTAGTGCCAGAGTTTGAAGCTTCAGTGCCAAAGTGTGACGCTCTAGTGCCAAAGTGTGACACTATAGTGGCAAAATGTGACGCTCTAGTGCCAAAGGGTGAACCTCTAGTGCCAACGTGTGATGCTCTAGTGCCAAAGTGTGACGCTCTGGTACCAAAGTGTGACGCTCCAGTGCCAAAGTGTGACGCTCTAGTTCCAAAGTGCGACACTCTATTGCCGAAGTGTGACTCTCTAGTGGCACACTGACGCTCTAGTGCCAAAGTTTGAAAATCTAGTGCCAAAGTGTGACGCTATAGTGCCAACGTGTGACACTATAGTGCCAAAGTGTGACGCTCTACTTCCAAGGACTGACGCTCTAGTGCCAAAGTGGGAAGCTCGAGTGCCAAATTGTTGTGCTCTAGTGCCAAAGTGTGACGCTCTAGTGTCAAAGTGTGACACTCTAGTGCCAAAGTGTGGAACTCTAGTGCCAAAGTGTGATCATGTTGTTCCAATATGTGAAGCTCTAGTGCCAAAGTGTGATGCTCTAGTGCCAAAGTGTGATGGTCTAATGCAAAAGTGTGACGCTCGAGTGCCCAAGGGTGAAGCTCTAGTGCCAAAGTGTGACGCTCTAGTGCCAACGTTTGGAGCTCTAGTTCCAAAGTGTGATGCTCTACTGCCAAAGTGTGATGCTGCAGTGCCAAAGTGTGACGCTATAGTGCCAAAGTGGGGAGCTCTAGTACCCAAGTGTGATGCTCTAGTGCCAAAGTGTGACGCTCTAGTGCCAAAGTGTGACGCTCTGGTGCCAAGGTGTGACACTCTAGTGCCAAAGTGTGACGCTCTAGTGCCAAAGTTTGAAATCTAGTGTCCAAGTGTGACGCTCTAGTACGAAAGTGTGACGCTCTATTGCCAAATTGTGACTCTCCTGTGCCAAGGTGTGACGCCCTAGTGCCATGTGTGAAGCACGTGTACCAATGTGTGACGCTCTCGTGCCAAATTGTGACGCTCTTATACCAAAGTGTGACGCTCTAGTGCCAAAGTGTGACGCTCTAGTGCCGAATTATGACGCTCTAGTGCCAAAGTGTGACGCTCTAGTGCCGAACTGTGAGGCTCTAGAGCCAAAGTTTGAAACTCTAGTGCCAAAGTGTGATGCTCTAGTGCCAAAGTTTGATGCTCTAGTTCCAAAGTTTTACGGTGTAGTGCCAAAGTATGACACACTAGTGCCAAAGTTTGAAGTTATAGTGCCAAAGTGTGACGCTCTTGTGCCAAAGTGTGAATCTCTAGTGCCAAAGTGTGATGCTCTAGTGCCAAAGTGTGACGCTCTAGTACCAAAGTGTGACGCTCTAATGCCAAAGTGTGATGCTCTAGTTCCAAAGTGCGACACTCTATTTCAAGAGTGTGACGCTCTAGTGCCAAAGTGTGACGCTCTGGTGCCAAAGTTTGAAACTCTGGTACCAAAGTGTGAGGCTCTAGTGCCAACGTGTGATGCTCAAGTGCCAAAGTGTGACGCTTTAGTACCAAAGTGTGAAGGTCTAGTGCCACAGTATGACGCTCTAGTCCCAAAGTGTGAAGCGCCAGTGCCAAAGTGTTACGCTCTATTGCCAAAGTGTGACGATCTAGTGCCAAAGTGTGACGCTCTAGTGCCAAAGTGTGACGCTCTAGTGCCAAAGTGTGACACTCTAGTCCCAAAGTGTGACGCTCTTGTGCAAAAGGGTGATGCTCTAGTGCCCATGTGTGACGCTCTAGTGCCAAAGTGTGTTGCTATATTGCTAAAGTATGATGCTCTAGTGCCAAAGTGTGAAGCGCTACTGCCAAAGTGTGAAGCTCTTGTGTCAAAGTGTGACGCTCTAGTGCTAGAGTGTGATGCTCTAGTGCCAAAGTTCAAAACTCGTATGCCAACGTGTGATGCTCTAGTGCCAATGTGTGACGCTGTAGTGCCAAAGTGTGACGCCTTAGTTCCAAGGTTTGATGCTCTAGTGCCAAAGTGTAAAGCTCTAGTGCCAAAGTGTAACGCTCTGGTGGCAAAGTGTGAAGCTCTAGTGCCAAAGTATGACGCTCTAGTGCCAAAATTGAAAGCTCTAGTGCCAAAGTGTGACGCTCAAGTGCCAAAATGTGACGCTCTAGTGCCAAAGTGTGACGCTATAATGCCAAAGTGGGATGCTATAGTGCTAAAGTGTGATGCTCTAGTACCAAAATATGCAGCTCTAGTGCCAAACTGTGACGCTCTAGTGCCAATATTTGACAATATAGTGCCAAAGTGTGACATTCTAGTGCCAAAGTGTGGAGGACAAGTGCCAAAGTGTGATGCCCTAGTGCCAAACGTGTGACCCTCTAGTGCCAAAGTGTGATGCTCTAGTGCCAAAGTGTGACGCTCTAATGCCAACGTTTCGAGCTCTGGTGCCAAAGTGTGATGCTCTAGTGCCAAAGTGTGATGGTGTTGTGCCAAAGTGTGACGCTCTAGAGCCAAAGTTTGGAGCTCTAGTGCCAATGTGTGATGCTCTAGTGCCAAAGTGTGACGTTCTAGTGCCAAAGTGTTGCGATGTAGTGCCAAAGTCTGACGCTGTAGTGCCAAAGTTTGAAGCTCTAGTGCCAAAGTGTGACGCTCTAGTGCCAAAGCGTGACACTCTAGTGCCAAATTGTGACGCTCTAGTGCCAAAGTGTGTATCTCTAGTGCCTAAGTGTGATGCTCCAGTACCAAAGTGTGACGCTCTAGTACCAAAGTGTGACGCTCCAGTGCCAAAATGTGACGCTCTAGTTCCAAAGTGCAACACTCTATTGCCAAAGTGTGAAGCTATAATGCCAAAGTGTAACGATTTGGTGCCAAGGTGTGAAGCTCTAGTGCCAAAGTATGACGCTCTAGTGCCAAAGTGTGACGATATAGTGCCAAAGTGTGATGCTAAAGTGCCAAAGTGTGACGCCCTAGTGCCAAATTGTGACGATCTAGTGCCAAAGTGTGAAGTTATAGTGCAAAAGTGTGATGCTCTAGTGCCAAACGTGTGACGCTCTAGTGCCAAAGTGTGACGCTCTAGTGCCAACGTGTGATCCTCTAGTGCCGAACTGTGAGGCTCTAGTGCCAAAGTTTGAAACTCTAGTGCCAAAGTGTGATGCTCTAGTTCCAACGTGTGATGCTCTAGTTCCAAAGTGTGACGGTGTAGTGCCAAAGTATGACACTCTAGTGCCAAAGTTTGAAGTTATAGTGCCGAAGTGTGACGCTCTAGTGCCAGATTGTTACACTCTAGTGCCAAAGTGTGACGCTCTTGTGCCAAAGTGTGACGCTCTAGTGCCGAAGTGTGACGCTCTAGTTCCAACGTGCGACACTCTATTGCAAGAGTGTGACGCTCTACTGCCAAAGTGTGACGCTCTCGTGCCAAAGTTTGAAACTCTGGTACCAAAGTGTGAGGTTGTAGTGCCAACGTGTGATGCTCAAGTGCCAAAGTGTGACGCTCTAGTACCAAAGTGTGAAGGTCTGGTGCCACAGTGTGACGCTCTAGTCCCAAAGTGTGAAGTGCCAGTGCCAAAGTGTGACGTTCTATTGCCAAAATGTGACGATCTAGTGCCAAAGTGTGACACTCTAGTGCCAAAGTCTGACGCTCTAGTGCCAAAGTGTGACGCTCTAGTCTCAAAGTGTGACGCTCTTGTGCCAAACGGTGACGCTCTAGTGCCCACGTGTGATGCTCTAGTCCAAAGTGTGCTGCTATATTGCTAAAGTGTGACGCTCTAGTGCCAACGTGTGAAACTCTAGTGCCAAAGTGTGAAGCTCTCGTGTCAATGTGTGACGGTCTAGTGCTAAAGTGTGATGCTCTAGTGCCAAAGTTCAAAACTCTTATGCCAACGTGTGATGCTCTAGTGCCCATGTGTGATGCTGTAGTGCCAAAGTATGACGCCCTAGTTCCAAAGTGTGACGTTGTAGTGCCAAAGTGTAAAGCTCTAGTGCCAAAGTGTAGCGCTCTGGTGCCAAAGTGTGAAGCTCCAGTGCCAAAGTATGACGCTCTAGTGCCAACGTTTAAAGCTCTAGTACCAAAGTGTGACGCTCAAGTGCCGGATGTGACGCTCTAGTGCCAAAGTGTGACGCTATAATGCCAAAGTGGGACGCTATAGTGCTAACGTGTGATGCTCTAGTACCAAAATATGAAGCTCTAGTGCCAAAGTGTGACGCTCTAGTGCCAAAATGTGACAGTCTAGCGCCAAAGTGTGACATTCTAGTGCCAAAGTGTGGAGGTATAGTGCCAAAGTGTGATGCCCTTGTGCCAAACGTGTGACGCTCTAGTGCCAAAGTGTGATACTCTGGTGCCAAAGTGTGACGCTCTAATACCAACGTTTCGAGCTCTAGTGCCAAAGTGTGATGCTCTAGTTCCAAAGTGTGATGCTGTAGTGCCAAAGTGTGACGCTCTAGAGCCAAAGTGTGGAGCTCTACTGCCAGTGTGTGATGCTCTAGTGCCAAAGTGTGACGCTCTAGTGCCAAATTCTTGCGATGTAGTGCCAAAGTCTGACGCTCTAGTGCCAAAGTTTAAAGCTCTAGTGCCAAAGTGTGACGCTCTAGTGCCAAAGCGTGACACTCTAGTGCCAATTTGTGACGCTCTAGTGCCAAAGTGTGTATCTCTATTGCCAAAGTGGGGGCATAGACCGCGGCTGAACTGGTTACTCTAAAGGACAAAGCCGTTGCGGAAGGGGAGGCAGGAATCGGAGGCGTGCAGGTGGTCGCAGAAAAGATACACAAGGAGAGGACCACAACGGATGATGAGGCAGCGGCTGCAGAGGCAGCAGTGGCAGTAGCTGAGCAAGAAACAGGGAAGCAGGCAGCAGAGCAGCAGGTCGCGGCACGGGTGGCAAGCGGGAGACAGGCCAGGACGCGTGGGCATACGCAAGAGCAGCGGCAGCCATGCAAGAAGCACGAAAAAACACTCCACAGCCAACTTTCTTGGCCGCTCAGCTTGACAAATAGGCCAAGCTTCAAAGCGCGGCCAAAAGGGCCGCGGCATCAGCGAGTGTCAGCAAGAAGACTGCCGTAGCGTCGCTCAGCCGGAGCGCTGCCCCACAGAGAGAATCCGCGGCAGGAAAACCAGCACCATCCGCGGAGACCACGCCGACATCCCGTCGCAAAGGACAAGAGAAGCGAACCCTTGAAGAAAGCTCCACCGCCACGCCCTCCGCCAAACATAGCAAGCAGTAGCGACCTTCCCAAAACACCCTCCAGGGCGTTGATCCGGAGCAACTCGCACAGGTCCAGCGGGACGTCATCCAAGCGATGGAGCTGCTCTTGGCAGTGTCCCGCAACGTATCACTGCCCGCACGCTTGGCCCGAACCCAACTTCAAACCCTCTTGGGGGCCGCCTGCACCACGACGCGTCAAGAGCGAGGGGCTGGGGAAAGCATCACGGCCACAGCGGTGAAAAAGATGACGGGCGGAGTGGTGATCTCCGAACTCAGCAAGTCACCGCAACCTGACAAAGAACAGCCCATCGCGAAGGGGCAGAGTCTTCTGCGACTCACCGTGGCCGTAATGGAGCGAAACCCAGAGCCGGAGATGGGTGAGGTCCTCGGTACACAAGGTCGGCGGCATGAAGCACCGCCTGAGGTGGGGCTGCGGAGTCAGTGGGACGAAGGGGAACTCCACGCGGTGGGGATCCTCCGTCTCTTCCAAGTCCCGGACAGCTGGGACAGAGAGCCCCCCTGCTTACGACAAAAAGAACCAACGGCGCCTGCAAACAATGAAGGTGGAGCAAGATGGAAGGAGGGCCGAGGGACTACCGGCGCTGGAGAAAGAGAAGAAGAGAAAGCCAGGAGAAGCTGCCGCGGAGAAGACGGGAAAGGCGAAGTGACCAATCGAAACACACGACTGGCGGATCTGGCAACTGCGCACATCCTGCTCCGCGCCACAACCAAGGAGCAGCAAAAAGAAGAGGCGCAGAAGGTGTATGCAAACCTGGGATGGCAGATGGGGTGAAATTTAACAGGCGGAAGAAGGATGACCTCGCCCATCTCTGTGGACAGTAGGCGTGGGAGGGTGGCCGCCTCTGGCGGATCACGCCTCATGTCTTATGGGTGCCCCCGCCCACCCTGCAGAGGGCGGTGATCGAGGCTTATCACTGCCACCATAACACTGGCGTGCAGGCCCTCAAGGAGCGTCTCTCCCCCATCCTGCACATACCAGACATCCTCGCCATCGTAAAGGAAGTGGTGCAACAATGCGCGCCATGTCAGCGACATCGCAGGATCACGCTACGAGATATGTCCATCTTCTTGCCCTCTCCCATCGGCGAGCCCCTGGACCGCATCATTATCGATTTCCATGGGCCACGTCCTCGACGTGCCCAAGGGGAGCGGTACTGGATTGCAGCAGTGGACCACTTCACCAAGTACGTATGGGTCATGGCTGTACCTGACAAGTCCTCCGAGCGAGCGGCCTGCTTCATCCGCGAGGAGATTTTCTACCGTTTCAACGGTTGTCGCGTGGTGCACAACGACAATGGCACCAAGTTCGTGGGGGCATTCCGCGAAGAACTCGCGGAATGGGGCGTGCAGCACGTGCACTCCGGACGGTACCGGCCCCAGTCCCAGTGCCAAGTTGAGCACTTGCACGACATCCTGGAGCGGACAGTGGCCACCGCACAGGGCAGAGACTAGGGGGAAACACGGCGGAAGACTGCCCACTTCATCAACATCACCCCCAGCCGTGCCACGTCATTCTCGCCCCACGCCCTCCTCTTTGGACAACCCCCACGCGCGGCGCTGGGCATGCCGCAACCACCACTGCGGCTGCCACTTGACCCGGAGCAGCGGCAGGAAGACTGTTCGGAGGAGGAACGGGAAGAGGCGAGGGACAAGGAGGTGCAGGAGTGGTATTGGGCGCGGTGCCAGAAAACTACCGTAGTAAGAGCAGAGGCATGGCTCCGGGCCTCTGTCTCAGCCTGGCGCAGATGCGACACCGCCAATCGCCGCCTTACCCACGGGCCCATCGAGGAAGGAAATTTGGTTTACCTCCGCCCGTTCCCAGGCACGGGGTGTGAAGCAAAGGGAGCGCGGGAGGTGTACCGCATGGCTACCGTTGACGCGGGACACGTCTGCTTGGAAGGGCCAGACGGGTTCAGCGAGCGGAGCTATCCCGCCACCGAGTTTGTCCTGCTACCCCCGGCCTGGCAAACACACATACCACAAACGGGTGGGACACTTCCTTTGCTAGAGGAACGCAAAGGTTTGAGAGGATGGCGCGTAGAGGAGGTGTTGGAGCGGTGCGAAGCTCTGGTGTCAGAGTAGGGGGAGGCGTGGAGCCAGGAGCTGCAGGAGGAGAAACCGGATGGTTCCAATGTGCAGGAAGTGTCCGCAGGTAGGAGGCAAGCGGGACATGGGAGGCAAGTACAGGAACCAAAGGGCCAGCAGCAGCAGGAGCAGCAGGAGCAGCAAAGGCAGTAGGAATAGCAGGAGCAGCAGCAGGAGCAGCAAGAATAGGAAGAGCAGCGGGAGCGTCAGGAACAGTCAGGATCAAAGCAAACAGGCAGCGGAGAAATGACCCCAAGGGTGTCCGCCGCCACTCCGCGGAGGACTGCTCCCATGAGCCCCCGCACCCTGATTACCTACACGGGCCCCTGTGTTAAAGTGGGGAAACCTGCCCGAGGCATAGCTCTTGAAGGTCGTATGCCGCGTCTGCGGCCAGCCCGCGCACCAGGGTCTGGCGAAGAGCTGCATTGGGCAAAACCGCACCTGTTTGTGGTGCATCCAGTAGGGCCAGGAGGAGGAGGCAGAGCAGAAGAAGGAAGGGGACGGCGGAGCTAGCCCAGACTCTGGGAAAGGAGGGACAGGTGGAAGATGGGATCAAGAGGAAGAGGAGGAAGAGGAGGCGGAGGAGAAGGAGGAGGCAGAGGCACAGCAAGAGCCTCGCACGGCCACGGGGGCCACCATGCGGCGATGGCAAGAAGAGGGTCGGCTGGCGGCAGCGGAGCAGGCTCACAAGGAGAAGAAACGTCAGACGTGCGCCCAATGTGGGCACCGCTGGGGTAGGCGGGTGCAGGAGTGCAAAGGTTGCCATCAAAGGATATGTGAGAGATGCCGCGAGCAGCCGCGGAATGCCAAAGGAGAACGTAGCGGACCAGGAAAATACAGGCGGTGCCGCCAAGAGATTGAGAACCAGCGCGGGGTACGGAAGCCGCCGCGGATAATAGCAGAAGGGGAGGAGGTGGATTCGGAAGATGAGGAAGAGCAGGACCCACCCAGAATTGCCGCGGAAAACTGCCCCACCTGTATCAAAACCATCAGCGAGGGAAAACACTGCATCCACTGCAGCAGGTTGGCCCATCACGGTTGCCTAGTGACAGGAAACTTGGTCTGGGTGGGTCAGTGCCACAAATGCGTGGGAATGGTAGCCGTGGACGAAGGGGCTTCACTGTCCTACGCCACCGAAACTCCGGCCCCACTCTGCGCGGGGTGCGATGCGGATCTGACCGAGTTCGGCAAACCCTGTGGAATGTGCAAGACTATGTGCCACCTGCGGTGTGGAGAGTGCGGGAAGGAAGGCATCTGGAATTGTAGCAGCTGTCGCAGCAAGCCGCGGAAAATCAAGTGGAAGTTCTCCAACAAGCGAATCTGCACCGGGGACAACTGATTTGGTCGGCTTGAAGGGACAGTCTATCGATGCGAACACCACGGAGGCATTGCGCATGAGTCCTGCACCGAGGAGGTGAGGCGGATCAGTGAGGGCATTAAAATCTATCGGTGCTCAAGCTACAAGAAGTACGAATACGCGCCACACTGTTCCTCGTGCAATCAGCTGATAAACGCGCCCGCAATGGGAGCACGGTGTGAAGGATGCACACTCTTCGTCCAATATGAGTGCGCGGAGAAGCGTCAGCGGACAGGAGGACCAGTGGAGAAATACTGTAGGCCGTGCCAGGAACAAGACCGTCCGAGACCCCGCAAATACTTCAAGAGGAAGACTCGCTGAGCGACTCTAAGGACAGAGTCTTGTAATAAATATGGGATTGGGGGCATCAGTGTCAAGCATTCTTCAGCCGCAGCTCCGCGCGGAAGCTCCATCCGCGGAGAAGGCAGGGACAGGCTAAGATTTGCGCACGGAACGCAGTCTCCCGCGGACGCGGTTGAGCGAGGGGTAGCGCGGGATCCAGGGGCAACGAGGACCAGGGTGTCTACAGGAGAGCCGCTGCAGGTTAGCAAAACCACCTGCGGTGGTTCCCCCAACTCAGGCGCTTGTGGTGACGAAGGAAAGAGGTGGGGAGGCAGTGGCGAGAGATCCGCGGTACAAGGAGAACACGAACAAGCCGCGGGAAGATCCGCGATCACTGACAGGGCGCAGATAGATCAACGGAAAGGCTGAGCAATCATGGGATAGAACATACAATCAGCGTGAGTAATCGTGCATCAATCACGGAGGAGCCCCGGAAGACGCACCGCTGACAACGAAGATTCAAGGAAGAACACGAAGAACCGCGTGCACGAGCCACGGATGAATAAAATGATCATTAGATGATGTACTGTGTGTGTGTGGGTGGGTGGCTGAGGACGAGATCCGCGGTACGTAGCCGCACCGCGTGGAGTCCCAGTAGGAGGAAAAAGGATACTGTGTGAGGGATGAGACCGATGGCATGTAGACATACCGCGCGGAGTCCCAAGTAGAGAAGGGCCTCACTAGCAGTAGCACAAGTGCAACTCAGTCTTGCATGCTTTTTCTAAGCAATACTCCGCTTCCATGTACTCTGCCAAATTCATATAAGACATCCAACTACTCTCGTTGTCCACTGTCCCACTGCCTCCACGCTTTCTATAACTCTTGGACTCCTGTCCGCGGACTGCGAAATTGCGTGCGCGGAGAACCAAAAGTCCGAGTGTAGTGAAGTGCCGGCGCTGCCTTCGCTTGCACACGTCCGTGAAACAGGGATTCCGCGGAGAGGATCTAGAAGCCACGCGGTGGCGGCTCCCGTGTGGGAAGGAGTGGACCGCGGAGTGTCATTCGTCAGTGAGGTTCGTGCACAGAGATTTAAGCATTCGGTCCGCAGAATTGATAGTAGCCAGGGGTTGGTGTCCCGTGATTCCACTACATCCCTATGTATAATTATGAGAGTAGTGAAAAGTGTGTGATCCGCGGACTACGTGAAACTCTGCCTGCGCGGAGATAGTTGGTGGTGGGGCAAATTTGGGGGTATCACACAGGCGCAGGTACCCTAGGCACAGGCGCAGGTACCCTAGGCACAGGCGTAGGTACCCTAAGCACAGGCGTAGGTACCCCAGGCACAGGCGCAGGTACCCTATGGACAGGCGCACGTACCCTAGGCACAGGCGCAGGTACCATAGCCTAGGGAACCTGCGCCTGTGCCTAGGGTACATGCGCTTGTGCTTAGGGTACCTGCGCCTGTGCCTATGGTACCTGCGCCTGTGCATAGGGTCTCTAGGCAAAGGCAGAGGTACCCTAGGCACAAGCGCAGGTACCCTAAGCACAGGCGCAGGTACCCTAGGCACAGGCGCAGGTACCCTAAGCACTGACGCAGGTACCCTAGGCACAGGCGCAGGTACTCTATGCACAGTTGCAGGCACCCCAGGATCAGGCGCAGGTGCCCAAGGGACAGGCGCAGGTACCCTAGGCACAGGCGCAGGTACCATAGGCACACGCGCAGGTACCGTAGGCACAGGCGCATGTACACTAGGCACAGGCGCAGGTACCCTATGCACAGGCCCAGGCACCCTAGGAACAGGCGCAGATACCCTAGGCACGGGCGCACGTACCCTAAGCATGGGCGCAGGTACCCTAAGCACAGGCGCCGGTACCCTAGGCACGGGCGTAGGTACCCTATGTACAGTCGCAGGCACCCGAGGCACAGGCGCAGGTACCCTGTGTCAGAAATATGACTCTGACAAGGTCTTCCTCACAATATATACCTCTCATATATGTTAGCTACTGAGCTAACCACCTCTGGTAGAGAAGCCGCGAAACCGAAAAGCTCACAAAGGTTTTTAGGCCTTCTTTCTTTGTTGACATGTGTCATGCACCCCAAACTTAATCAGGCATACACTTCATCTTCAAGAGTACTAACGCCTTAGCATTACATCTCAAGAAGAGCTCAAGTCGTCAATACGCAAGAGAGCATCAAGCAAGGGTTGATTGATCAGCATGCAAGACAATTCCTTTTATAGCTGTCTGTCCAGTCCTATAACTCAAAAGCACATTACTGGGAAGTGGCCTGAACCAGCCACGTCACCAATAGACTTGCACTGTGGGCTTGACACATAAGCATCCTAGTGCCAAGGTGACAGACCAACCATGTAGCGTCCAATAAGCTACGGACTTTCTTTCTTCGAAGCTTCCACATCAAAAAAGATATGCATGGGGCCAGGATCGACCTCATGACCTCTCACTTGGCCAAATCAACAAAATGGCCAAGGTAACCATTCACCCGCATGTTGTACTCACAGGTCATATCTCACAAGAGACAGATCATAGTTGAGTCACACTACAACGAATCTAGGGGTCATACCTCCACAAGGGGCAGAGTATTCCTGATCCGTCCTACAATACTGAACAAGGGGCAAAAACATTCAACAAATCTCTCCCTTGGACCTTGCGTCAGTGACCATCATCATTCGTCATCACTTGCGTTGACCATGCCGACACCTTGCCTGCCCTCCTGGTGGAGATCCTTGTCCAGTGGCTTTGTAAGCATGTCAGCCCGGTTCAGCTTGGTGCCGACATACTCGAGCTCCACTGTCTGCTTGTAGACCAAGTATCAAGCGTAGTGGTATCGGATCTCGATGTGCTTTGTGCGCCTGGACAGGACGGGGTTCTTTGACATATCAATGGCCCTCATGTTGTCAATCTTGATGACTGTCGCCGTTGCCTGTGGTGCCTTCATCTCGGATAGCAAGCTTCGTAGCCACTGCATCTCTTTACACACCTCAGCCAAGGCGATGTACTCAGCTTCAGCTGTTGACAAAGAGACACATTCCTGCTTGCGACTTGCCCAACTGACTGCACCTCCATTCAACATACACACAAAGCCGGAGGTAGATTTTCTGTCATCGATATTCCCTCCCCAATCAGCGTCAGTGTAGCACATGAGACGGAGTGATGCGGATCCAGCGATGCCTCCAAACTGGAGCCCCACGTGCCGCATCCCCTGAAGGTAGCGCATGATGTGCTTCACGGCCTGCCAGTGAAGTGGACCGGGATTGGCCACAACCCGACTCACCTGCCCAACAGCATGGGCTATATCTGGTCGGGTGGCGACCATGGCATACATCAGACTACCCACTGCAGACTGATATGGGATGCCCAGCATGTCAGGTTTCTCCGCTTCGTTGGATGGGGACATGGAGGTGGAGAGTTTGCACTCCGAGCTCATGGGTGTGCTGGCAGGTTTGCAATCTGCCATGTCGTATTGTTTGAGGATGGAGTCGATGTATTTTGTCTGGTTCAGGCTGATGGTACCTGCTGCTCTGTCGCGCTTGATTGCAATTCCAAGGTAGAAGTCAAGAGGACCCATGTCCTTCATCTTGAATCTGCTACTCAGCTGCCCCTTGAGATCGTCTAGCAGCTACGTTGAAGAGGAGCATAGAATCAGGTCATCAACGTACAAGGCGGCCAACATAGTCCCTTTGTCACTCTCATGCACGTACATGCTAGGGTCATTGTCGCAGTGCATGAAGGACTCCTTGGCCATGAAGGTGTCCATCTCCTGGTACCAAAGTCTTGGCGCTTGTTTTAGCCCATAGAGTGCCTTCACCAATCT
>SZWC01007266.1:110253-130082 GCA_023375785.1 Penium margaritaceum | reverse complement strand
CCACCCCCCCCACCCCCCACACACATGCACACACCCACCCACCTACAGCACAGGCCACCCGCGCACGCAGACTTTTGAGAGCATTTGGCAAGCGCACAACCCGTCGCTGCCGCAAAGGTCAGTGCCGCCACCAGCAGTGGCACCAGCACGCACGAGCCGTGCGACCGCTGCAGGAGACTACTTCGCCCAACCATTTTGTTCGCGTTCTCAGCTTTCGAAATCGGAGGGGAGAGGGAGGGGATGAGAAGGAAAGAGGGAAGAAAAGGAAAAGTGAGAGTGGTACCCGCAACCCGTAAATCTTCCGTTGCGGGGAGACGGGGTATACGGAGGACGAGGTATGACGCGAGGAAGGGGGGTGGGGGGACGCCCACGCCATGGCGAAGGTTCGCGCCCGGAGACCCCCTAACCCCCCCCCCCCCCCCCCCCCCCCCCCCCCCCCCCCCCCCCCCCCCCCCCTCTCCCCCACATTTCCTGTGGACCGAGCAGGCCGGTTTGACAGCCACCGGCCGACTGAATTCACCCCATCGAGGCCGGCCAGTGAGCTGGCCGTCCCAAAAATGCATCGCCGACCTCGACTGCATTCTCTCTTTTTCTCACGTCAACGCACAAAGTGTGACGAATGTCGAACACTGTGGCCTTGAATTTCTTTTAGCCTTTTGGGATGAACAAGTATTGATGAAGAAGTCTACGGGCTGAACCAGTGAATCATACACTCCGGTTCGGTGGAAAGTTTTGTGGCAACAGCTCTGGGCTGTTTTTCGAATAATATTAAAACAAAAACATAGGCCCTCAGAATATTCATTCGAGTGAGTAAGGGCGAATGGCCACCTCAGCCACTTTGGCTGAGACGAACTACGCCACAAATGGACAGGGTCGTCACACGGCATCTTCTAAACATGCAACCTGAAACCCTATTGTTTCATGTTGCACATCTACGTGGGAATAGGATCCTAGAGGCCAACTAGAGGGAAGGAGGAGTGACGCGATGGATCTTCCATCGCGACACTCCTCTTAACTCCGGTACATGGACCAAATCTGGGCTATAGTCAAGCGAGACTCTAGCCCGAGGTTGTTTTGCAGACTTTGAACCGTCAAGATATTGTTCTCGAGCCCCCAAAACCCGGGAACTATATTTAAACACCAATTTCAATCCTAAAAATGGCGTGTACGCTACATTCCTCCCCTTTTGCTTCGAACCATCCTAGTTCCTCTTTGCTCACGAAGGTTTGATCATCGCGTACTTCATGATGCAAACCATGCAAACATAGTCCCAAACAAGATCACATGTGTGAACTCTTCTCTTCCGCCACACGGTTGCGTCACGTTCACACACAATCAACCACACACGCGGTCTTTGTGATTTGTTGGTTTATGTGTCAGTCCCAACATGGTGACCTCTGGCCTTGCAGCACACCCATGACACTTGTGCAAGTGATTGACCAGAGAAGAGACTGCACGCCGAGCTGGGTCCTACCGTCGGCGCCTGCTCTCTCGTCAGACAACCTACTCCAGCCAAGAGCCGTGCAATTAGTTCAAGATTGGTGTCCTCACCCCTCATGCATGCTTGCAAATTTTTTATGTGCTTGCTTAGCGTGAACACCATTGGGGCACTGGTCCAACCTGTTTTGTGGGACCCAGGTGGAGTTTGGGTGGTTCAGGAAAATACACACGAGCATGTGATGGTTCGAACCACGAGCTCGTCTGGGAGCGAGCGAAAGCGAGCTCGCTGCTCGCTCGCTCGCTCGCTCTGGACGGGTAGCACCAGAGTGGCCAATGACTTGTTCGTCTTCGTTGTTCTTGGTTGCCGTGACCCAACTCCGCGCACTCTTGCGCCATGGCTATGTGACATGTCTTGGTGAACAGCCCTAAACAGTTGCATTCTTGCATCCTTGCGATCTAGCACCTCCTACTGGTATCAAAGCAGGGTTGCGCGCAACTCATTGATCCTACGGACCTCCTTACATTCATCGCCGTCATCACGTCCGTCGCCGTCGCCAACGCCGTTGTCGCCACACGCAAGCAACAGCAGCAGCAAGCAGCACGCCTCTTGTGCTCCGCCGCATTGCTGCTACGCTCCGCATGCGCGCTAGGTGCGTTGGCTGCAGGATCCTTGCGGATCTTGCCACAGCATCCGTTCGTAGCTCTTTGCCCCACCCGCGGCTGGGACGTAGGAGCATTGCTCCCGGTCAGCATAGGCAGTGCGAACGCAGCTCACTCGGCTCACGGCGTCCAGGACACGGCAGCAGCCGAGCTTCGACTGCTTGGGCCACGGCATCGTGCCTACGCCACCTCTCCAGCGACGCAAACCAACCGCAGCTGCCTCAACTATGGTGACGCTTCATCCTCTAGCACTCTGACTCCCTTGACCCTGCAGCAGACACTCTACCAAGTGCGAAGCAGCGTTGGTGGAACCGGCCGCCAAGCTGGCGTCCCGCGGGGCCCCCTGATCTCTACACTCCGGGTAGTACCACGAGGGGCGGTCTGCTAGCCATCACTCACACTCACGACGTCGTTCGGGCAACGACGTGTCGGCCGGGTCTCCGTTGCCTCCACTCACGGGTGCGGCACGTCAACCCTCGGTAAGCACTACACTTCTCGCTTCTCCCGACAGTCCCCATCCTCACGTCGTCGTCGCTGACAACTTCTCTCTCTCCCAACTCTGGACGGCGTTCTTAGAGGACGCTGCCGTTCTCTCTGACACCTTCACACGGACGGCCTCCATTGTCCTAGACGCTACAGCTGCCACCGCAGCTACATTTGCAGCAGCAGCTCGAGCCTCGCGTGCCCCTTCCGCCACATCAGCCGGCAGAGCCATCGAGACCTACATGGAGACTGCAGTGGTGCTTGGTCCCATTGCTGCCGCAACTGCTGACATAGGCACGCAGCTTGCAGTAGCCGCGTCAGCTGTTGCATCCGCCATCTCATCTGCAGCATCAGCTACAGCGGCGGCATCGGCATCCATTCGCACCTCCACCTCCGTCGTCGCTGCATCTGTGTCCTCTTCTCCATCGGCCAGCGTCAGCATCGTCACCGCTCTCATACTAGTAGGAACTGCTAGATGGTCATTTGCGTACAACGTCCAGTATTGATTATGTGATCTCTTGGCTTTTACCATTATGAGAAGCCTTGTACGTGAGAAGATGTGTGGAAGCTTCCTAGCGACACAACCGTCGACTAGGCCTTACTGCCTGGTCAGACAGTGATGATAGTCATAAGACATACACACAACGGTAAGGGTCTGGCTAGGAGACACAAGGCAAAGTGTCACAATGTTTCAATAGCATTTCCAGAGAGGAATGGCAAATTACAGGTCCATGGTATAAGTACCTGCTATGGTGTGTAGCGGGTGTCGCACGCGACAGCACGGTATCTGCCCTAAAATCGGCCCAAAACCATTGTTTTGGCCGCAACTCAGCATAGACATGTTAGAACGCTACGCCGTCTAAACCCGGACGTGCAAAATCACAAGTTGGACGCTACGACTGGTCACATGCATGCATCTGGCATCAAACGGTGGACACACAATGCAAAAACATGCAAGTCGGGCCCACGGTCAGTCCACCGATAAACTCTTGCGTGCTGCAGAAAACCTGCACGAGGTCTCGAGCAGCGTTCAGAGCTAAGGAACGGTCATCGGTCAGCTCCATGCTGGTGGTCCACCACCACACGACGCACCGGTACCACCAGGGTCCGCATCAGGGATCTACACGAGTATGGACACGATCGAGTGGTCATGGTAAACTGTTAAGGTCGACAGGAACGTCACAAATCACAACACTACCCCATGACCCGATGGTACGCATGTCCATACACGTGTAGCACTTAAACGAGTACGAGTGCAAAGACTGATGTGACACGGACAGAGACACACCCCACACTCAACCACTCTCAAGCAAGGGGCGAAGCCCAACAAAATGAATGGCCACCAAAAATTTTCCGCGTGCCAGTGCCTTCGTCAAGAAGTCAGCACGCTAAATGTGAGTGCCCACCCATATGACGGAGATCACATGTCGTTCCACCAGATCACGCACAAAGTGATGCTCAACTGCAATGTGCTTTGTGCGAGTGTGAAAGACACCAGAGTTCTCCACAATGGCAAGAGCACTCTAGTTGTCGCAACAAAGCACAATGGCAGGGACTGACTGACCTAGCTCAAGGAACAGGCGCTACAGCCATACTACCTCAGCAGCCCCTGCACCCAGGGCAACATACTCTGCCTCCAATCAGCTAAGTGCAATGCAGCCCTGCTTCCCGCTATGCCAGGTGACAGCGGTACCACAAAGCAGGAACACGTAACCGGTGCGATTGCGTCCATCTGGGCTCCGGACCCATTCGCTGTTAGTGTAGCTGTTCAGGACAACGGAACACTGCCGGCAAAAATAGAGTCTGAGGTACGGTGTGGTCTCTGATACAAAAAAAAACAGACCATGTACCGCACCACTTGCACCGCCGCATGAAAGGCTTTAGCGCGTGGAGCGTGCAAAAACTGGGCAAGGAGGTTGACAAAAAAGGCGATGTCAAGGCGTGTGGTAGTGGCCAGGTACATCAGAGATCCGATGAGACGGAGGTACAAGGTTACACCCACTGTCTCACCCAATTATGTGGGATTGTCCACCTTCAGGGCATCCTGCCCGTCAGGCGTGAGAGGTGTGGAGGCCGTGGGTACTGCATCGAGGAGTTCGCTGAAGCACTCCCCCACAACATGTGCGTATCGGGCCTGATGCAGCAGTAGCGTCCAACGTCTACGGTCTCACACGATCTTCATGCCATGAAACACCGCTGTAGGACCAAGGTCCTTCATCCTATAGGTAGTCTGGAGAACAACCTTGGCCTCCTTCATGGCCTACAGGGAAGGAGACTCGATCAGATGGTCGTCGACATGGACCAGGATGGCGGTGAACCGCTCAGGCATCCGTCAGATAACGAGCCTTACTCTGTACATATCCCGCACGAGTCAGGGTGCCATTGATCTCCTAGTTCCTACACCAAGGAGACTGTTTGAGTCCGTACAAGAACTTGCGCAAGCGCCAGACCTTGTCACCATCCTCAAAGCCAGGTGGCTGAGCCATGTATATCTCCTCATCCAAAGAGCCACGGAGGAATGCATTGTTGACATCCATCGAGTGCACTTCCTAGTCATGCTGAGCCGCTACACCGAAAAGAGCTCGAGCTGAGGTCATGCGGCCGACAGGGGCAAAGGTGTAAGTGGAATCGATGCCCTCAATCTGAGAGTACCCCAAGCTTGACAACCAAGCAAGCCTTGTGGTGTTCCAGTGAGCCATCCGGCTTCACTTTCTTGCGAAAGACCCATTTGATCTGAATAGCCTTCCTCCCAGGTGGAAGGTCGACTAGCTCGTAAACTCCGTACTCTCATGATGGCACGAAGCTCATCCTCGCAGGCAACACGCCAAGCGTCAGCATCCTTTGATGAGAGAGCTTACCTCAGTGTGCCCGGATAAGGTGCCATAGAGGGAGAGCTGTGTGTGGCAAGAGCACACGCCTAGGTGCTAAGACTGACGACCACAAGGTCAGATGCTGTATCATATGCAATATGAAGCTCGCAAGTGACAAGATCGTACCCTGTGAGGCACGCCGGATGTACCTCTGTGTGCGCAGTGTGGACACTCAGGCCTAAGGCCTTTATGCCGGGGTCACCACTCGCGATGCTGCGAGGGGAGCGCCTGGGTGTAGGATGTGACACTCACTAGACTCCGGAGTCCAATGGTTGAAGACGATTGCCAGGCTTGCGTGAGTAACCTAGGCTCAAGGGGCACACCTCAGGCTCAGAGAAAGGCACAATCACAACTGGTGAGGGTTGAGGCAAATGAGCTGGTGATGCCATGCAATGAGATGCGTGTGTGGGAGACACAACACTAGGTGTGACAGTAGGAGCAGGTGAGGTAGGACCACACATAGAGGCCGGAGTACTGGCAGATACAGGTACAAGATCATGGGCACTTGTGGGGTGTGAGGGAAAAGGGGTAGAAGCCGGCTGTACTGGAGAGGTCTCTAGGCCGACAACGATGATCGCTGGGTCATCAAGAGCCGGAGATCAAGAAGTGGAGGGAGCTCAAACATACACATCAGCCTTGCAAGAGGTGCTCGCAGGCACAGACTCCCCCATCCGTTGAGAAACCTCACATGTAGGAACGTGTGCGACGAACAACGACGTGATCGATGTCAGATGAGAGGTGTAGGTGAGAGACTCAAAGAAAAGCGCGTCACGTGACTCAACAATGTGACAACGAGCAGGATCTCGGAAGCGCCAGGCCTTCGACCGCGAGGAGATGCCTACGAAGGCACACAAGCGACCCCGCGGTGAGACCTTGGACCCATGCTGGTCCTCGGTGTACCACACATAAGCCAAGGACCCTAAGACGCGAGCAAGGTGCAGGTCAGTACGGTGGCCAAACCAGAGCTCATATGGTGTGACGTGGTCCAGAAGGGGACCGTGCGAGAGGCTGCTCAAGACCCAAGTCATGTAGGTGAATCCGTCAAAGGCGAAGGACTCCGAGAGACCGTACTCGGACCGCATAGCGTGAACCGCATCCTCCATGGTTTGATTCGAGCGCTCAGAATCACCATTTTGCTGAGGAGTAGCAAGGGGGGAGACCTAGTGAAAAACCCCATGCTCGGAAAAGAAGCTATCCATCTCGCCAAGAAACCTACTGCCGCGATCTGAGCGAAAGGTATGTAGCATGTGTTGGGACTGACGCTCAGTCATCACTAGCCAGAGGCAAACCATGAGAGCAGCGTCAATTTTCTTGTGCAGGCTGTACACCCACCACATCCGGGTGAAGTCATCAGTCAGGGTCAGGACGTATCGACCCCGATCGGACACAGACTCGATAGGAAGAGGAAGGAGACGGTCCGAATGGACTAACTCGAGAGGGCGAAGTGCGCGAGAAGGGGAGTCACGGTAGGTGCAATGATGCATCTTACCCTGGGCGCAGAAGAGACACTCGGTCTTGGGCAACTTCTCGAAAGAAGTCGCGTCAAGACCGAGGATGGGCTATGTCCAAATGAGCTTCGACACAGTGTCAGAGCCTATATGATACAGACGGCGATGAAGCAATTGCTGGTGCTCAGGAGACAGAACTCCAGTGACAAAAACATGAGCTGAAGGGGAGGGGCAGCAAGGAGGAGAAGTCCGAGAGACACGATACAGATCATCCACAACAAAGGCACGGAGAACAACGCTACGAGTGTTAATAGCAGTCACAGTCACGGAGTCTTCAGTGTGCTCCACATAGAGTCCCATCGGTGTGCAGGCACGTACAAAAAGCAAACTAAGCTCAAGGTCAGGCACAAAAAGCACCTCAGAAAGGTATAGGGGGCTAGATGGACTATCGAGACACACGACCCCAACACCCTGGACTGGCAAAGACTGACCACAGCCTGTGCAAACAAAACGAACAGCCGCAACAGGGCCGAGAACAACGAAGTCACGATGACCTCAGGCCATGTAATGAGTGGCAGCAGAATCAATGATCCAAGTGCCACCGGGATCACAACAGGAGGTCGTCACTGTACAACGGACAATGGAACATTCAGCCTCAGATGAGCGCTGGGTAGCAAGTGGGAAGGAACGAGGAAGGGCACAAAGGTGAGACTCATGAATCTTGTCCGTATAGTCAGGCCCATCGTCATCACATGTCAGCTAAGCCCCTTCATACGAGTCATCCCGAGGCACAAGAACAGACAGACAGACAGACAGTATGTGAACCAACCGGCTGTGACAACACACTCGCATCTCCCTAAAAGTGAAGTGCCAGAAGGTGTCAAAACTCGGCGATGGTGCAGTCACTTGGGTCCGGGTTGCCGCTGCTCGCCGGTGGTAAAGCGAGAACTACTGTGTTCGTGGTCGCCGCGCGCCCGGAGGATGTGATGTTTGACTTAGACCATAGTGCGTGCACAGCCTAAAGCCCGCGAGTAATCCGCGCCCAGACGAGCGGCTATTGGCACTCAGTGTAGTGATGAGAACCTCCATACTTGTAGCTGTGAACATAGCGTCCACTGAAACTAATCGATGACGGCTACTGCTGTGATTGCTGCTGGCCTGAGCCGCACCTCCATCTCCCCTTCTTCCCCTGTGCTACTACTATGACGCCATGTGTCGAAGTAGGTATAATCCTGGTGGAAGAGGAAGAGGATGACATGGCGGAGGATGGAGAAGGAGACTGCAATGGAGAAGGAGACTGCAGGAGGGACGTTGATGGTGACGCGATGACTGCTGTAGCAAGGGGAGAATCCTGATGAGCCACGGCTGTCTCACTGGCGGAAGTCACCTGGAGGAAGCGCTGGTACGCCCAGGGAAAAAGCTGCAGGGAGGCAAAAAAAGGCTTGAGTACGGAGTCGTTGTACGTCATGAAGATTTGGGTGTGCTCTAAGCAAACAGAGTGTAGATGATGCAGCAGCTGTGTACCTCCTGAGGTCCCAAGGCGCATGTAGATGCACATGGCGCGCCACCAATAGTCGGTTGCAGGCTTGGGAGGCCCCTGACAAAGGGAGTGACAGGCACGAATATGAGCGGAGCGGGTGGCCTGTGTATCTAGCAGGGATAATGCCAGGTCCCAACCCCCGCGTGGATCAGCACCGGTGCCTGTGCCGGCCTTTCCAAGGAACAAGCGGAAGTCGTCGATAGTCTTGCGTGGCATGGCGTAAAGGAGTTCGCGCATCGCCCTAGCCGCTCTCAGCACCTGTACTCTGTCCGAAGTCTGATACGGACTGTGGTAGTAGGGCCATACTCCCTCTGCAGTGGCCCAAACCTGGAAAAGGATCTCCCTACAGTCAAAACCATCCTCACTGACATAGCGTGGAGGAGGTGACTCGAAGTCCTTGGGTTGCCGCTCCATAGGGAGAGAAACCACCGGCTGAGAAGGATGAGGGATGGGGAAGACACCGGGAAGAAGGAAGTCGCTGGGGTGGAGGTCAGGCGACGAACGAATCTTGGGAAAATGAGATGTGTGTGGGGGCCGAGAGCTCGTCTGGAGCTGGCGGAGACGCTCCTGAAGCACAAGAATCTCACGCTCGGGGGAGTCGCCCTCCATACCTGGCATATCCGGATCCTCATCCGGAGCACGGACAGCCCATGCAGTGGCAAAAAATGTGGATAAAACAGTAGCACTTGATACGAGTGTTTCTTTAAGAAGAGAAAGGACGTTAGAGGGACTTGAGGAGGCCAACTCAAAACTGGAGGCACCTGGAGATGCTGGACGGTGAGAAACAGAAGGTCTATGCACTGCTGCTGAGGCTGCTGGTGGGCGGCATGCCGACTCTACTGATGTGTCCTATGGGAAACACAAGGGCTTATAGTGGTTTGAAGGAGGCCGTTGATTCTGTGGCGATCCTGTGGTTGGAACGTCAACGAGTTGCCAGACATTAACTAGAAGTAGGCTGCATGTGCCGCAGCATCCCCTCCCGCTCATAGTCGGCTATAGGGTCGTATTCCTCACCAGGGTGGAACCGTGGACTGTGACAACGGTGGCACGAACACAACTTACGCTCAGCCCTCTTTTCGCAATAAGAAACTTCTTTGATGCGGTAGCCCTCACGTGCAGTTGGATGTGAATTGGGGATAGGTTCAAGCACTGGAGGAGGAGCCATGGTGATTACAATCCAATTGCCTGGGCGGGCAGCTGCTCGAAAGGACAGGAGTGAAATAAAAAGCAAAGAGGCATTTGGGTCCGCTGCAACAGTGGTTTCAACAGTCACTGTACGTTATTATCCTCATGGTTGTGTCCATAATAATGTTTTTGTAGTTGCTACTCCTGCTGCCATGAGAGCAACGAAAGATGTGTGGTAGCTTCAGTGCTGTTGCTGCTGTAGCTGACGGTGCTGCGGTGCTTGCAATTCGAGGCACAAAGAGATGTGCCGAGCGCATGTGATACAGGTGCAACTGCAGTTACAGCCGTTGGTGCTACACTACTGCCATTTCGAAACTTGGGCACAGTGCAGATGCTCTAAGTACCTTCAATGTGGTCGGAGCTATAGATACATGTTTCGGCACAGCTTTGCTTCTCGCTGCGCTCCAACTAAGAGTGCTGTGGTCCTGGTAGGATGATGCACGGATAGATGCGCCGAGCACCTATGGTCATTGTTGCAGCCGCCACTGTGTTGATGGTGTTGACGTGACCGCAATCCTGAGAGTGGCATACGTACTGTGGCGAGTGAGAAGGGGCCACGGATGAAAACTTCGTGGCTAATGCAGCAGTAAAAGATGATGCGCGGGCGCACCTACACTACGGCACGTGACTAAAGGGTGTAGATGCACGAGACCGTGACTGGGACGGTCACAGCTACTAACAGTGGACTCGATGTCATGGTTGGAGATACTGTGGCACATGCAGCAGCAAAGGCAGATGCCTTGATGCTGATGAGACAGAAGGGTACAGAGACACGAGTCAGGACTGCACAAGCATGCGGGCAATGCGGCAGTTGCATATAGCGCACGAGTGTAGATGCATCACTGTGTGCAACGAAGATCCCAGAAAAGAGTGACAACACAGTATCAGAGCTAATGCTAAGCTGAACAGTATGCTGAGAGCGTGCTCACTGTTGTAGATGCAACATCTGCTCGGACTAGAATGGGTATTCATTGCAGAACTAAGGTTGGCTCGGACCGAAGACGAGTAGAGGAAGAAACCTCTCCCGATGGGTGGTGATGTGTGTCTCCGTGCTCTGATACCAGTAGGTAACGGGGGCTTGCTAGCATAGAATGTTGGATTTTTGCGCATCTCTCATTGTGCTCTGTTGTGTCCTCCCGGCTTGTGTACATAGGCGTGCAGATGACTGACGGCGAGACTCGATGCTGATGGAGAGTCTTCCGGTAGAGCCGACGCACACTGAGGTCTACTCGCAGTTCGCTAGAGCCTCCTCTCTCCGGCGACGTGCTCAGCTCCATCGGCAGGCCTCCTCGGCGATCGTGCTACCGGGCGTCACTGCCACCGCAGTTGCTCTCTGCATATGTCCAGCGCGTCCCATCGCGTCTGCATCGTCATGCTCTGCATAGGGTCCTTATTGCATGTTGCATGGCCCTGTTCGGCATCATGGACCATCGTAGGCACTGGCTGGGTTCGGGCAGCCATAACTCCTTGCTACTATTTTTCTAGCTGTTTCTGACTGCACGACTGCATTTGGAGTGTCGGTATTATGATATGGTCCAAATTTCAGGCAAAACGAACGACGCCCGGATTTTGGGCTGTCGACTGTCTGGTAGGGCTCACCGAGAAAACCCTGCCTACCACAACATAGGTCTATTTCCTGATTGGCTGGTTAGCTGAGTAACAAGCTCTACAGCGCTGGGGGGAGCTAGAACTTGGAGGGGTCTCCCATTGTTGTTCATTCATCATTGCTAATCAGTAACTTTCAGTTTCCAGCTGCTTTTTGGCGCTAACACTGGCGCGCGCACTTCCGAGTAACAAACCCAGAGCTTCCAGACTTAGTCTCTAGAGCAGCAGACTGAGGGGGCAGCTGACTTAAGCAACTAGCGTGGAAGACCGCACGCTACATCAACAACGCTGCTGCCCCAACCTTCTGCCTATCATTTCTATCTTAGTATCAGAGCCAGAGCGTAGTAGCAGTAGCAGAAGACTGACGTACAAGTGCCAGACAATGCCAGCGGACCTGCATACGCGCCAGTGCAGGGGAAATGCTGCCGGATTTTTTTCGGCAGCATTGACCCGCCTGGTGGCAGCGTCAGAATTTTTCCCACGGCCACTGGGCCAACGGAAATGCTGCCAGATTTTTTCCGACAGCACTGACCCCACGCTTGACGCGAGGAGGTGAGTGGCCGGCAACGTCAAGCCCTTGCTGGCGACGATGCACGCGGCGACGTCTCCAAGTGTGACTGACAGCAGTAGCCAGAAGCACCACCAACAGCTTGCCGCAGCAGCGAGCAGTGGCAGCAGCTGCTAGCAACAGCACACAGCAGCAGCTGGCAGCAGCAGCAGCCAGCAGGAGCATCAACCGGAAGCAGCATCAACGGCAGCGAGCAGCAACCGGCAGCAGTAGCAGCGCGCAGCAGCTCGCAACAGCAGCAACCGGCGGCAGCAGGAGCAGCCGGTCGCAGCAGCAGCAGCAGCAACGGCTGCAGCAAGTAGCAGTAGTAGCTTCAGTAGTAGGAGTAGCCGTAGCCGTAGTCGCAGCAAGCAGCAGCAGCCGCAACCACAGCCGCAGCAGTAGCAGCCGGAGCTGCCCGCAGCTCGCTGCTCGTTGCGAGCAGCAAGCTGCAGGCAGCGAGCTCGCTGCCCGCTACGAGCAGCAGGCGGCGAGCTCACTGCTCGCAGCTCGTCACTCGTAGCAAGCAACGAGCTCGCAGCGACGAGCAAGAAAAACAAAGAAAAAAACCAAAAAAATGCGAAGAGACACCCCCCTCCTCCTGTTCGCTGCAGGCGCGGTAGCAGCACCAACAGTCGTAGCAGCAGCTGTAACAACCGCAACAACAGCCGAAGCTGCAGCAGCTGTTCCAGCCGTAGCCGCAGCCACAGCATCCGCAGCAGCAGCAGCAGCCACAACAGCAGCAGCAGCCGCAGTTGCAGCCACAGCTGCAGCAGCAATAGCAGTAGCGGCCGCAGCAAGCAGCAGCAGCAGCTGTAGTAGCAGTAGCCGCCACTGCTGCAGCCGCAACAAGCAGCAAGAGCAGTTGTAGCAACAGCAACAGCCGCAGCCGCAGCCACAACAACAGCAGCAGTAGCAGCAGTGGCCGCAACAGCCGTAGCAGCAGCCGCAGCCATAGCCCCAGCAAAAACAACAGTAGTAGCACTAGCAATCGCAGCAACAGCAACAACAGCGGCAGCACCAACAACCACGGCTGCGGCCCCATAGTAGCGGCTGCATCCACCGTTGCTGACGTCAGCGGCCGTCCGTAGACGTCACTACTACCGTCACTACAGATGTCATCAGCAACAAAACAAAAAAAACACAAGGGGGAAAACAATAGCACTGCACACACGCAGTAGCCTCTGCTAACGTCAGCCATCCTCAGCTGACGTCACTACTGACATCAGCAGTACTAAAAAAAAAGGGTGGGAAACAAACAAGGGACACTACACCATGGCTGGTAGCCCCGGTGAGGAGGGGTCCTCCTCTGTTGGAGGGACTCCTACCCCCCCTTTCTTGTAGCGACTGCAGTAGCAGCAGCAGCAACAACCGCCCATTGGTGTCATTGGCGGCAATCCTGACCCCCTCGCTGCTCTTCAGCAATAGCTCGCCGCCTTGACGCAGCAGCTTGCAGCGCTACAGCTAGTAGCCGCCCAGACTGCCACCAGTGCGCTACCATCGTTTGTCCCTCCAGGGCACGCCAGTCCAGCTGTGTCTGCTGCCACGTACTACCTGGCACAACAGCAGACTCAGCGCCAGCGGCAGACAGTGACCTCTGTCCTTGGCCCCACTCTAGGTGCCGGTCGCAGGCGGAAGGACTTTGAGACGCCACCGCCGCCGCTTCAGGCCGACGAGCAGTTCCGGAGCTGGGAGCTCAGCTTCCAGATCTGGGCGCAAGGTGAGGGCCTGTGGGCATACTACACCCTCCCTTACGACTCCACCCAGGCCGACTAGTTGTATGACGCTGGTCGCGCCGTCTGTGCCCTTGTCCCAGTCGCCCCTCCAGCTTCCCGCCTGGCCCTAGAGCCTTTTCTTGGCGACTTCACTGCTGGCGACATCCCAGACCCTGTAGCCGCATGGCATGTCCTCACTAGGCCCCATCGCCTGTCCAGCGACGCTGAGATCAGCCGTCTGCTCCGGGACTTCAACTCCCTGCACATGGGGGAGACCGAGACGGTTACTGCCTACTTGCAGCGGGCGGAGGAAATCCTTCGTCGTCTCGGCAAATCTGCTCCGTCCCCTTTGTCCGCGATCCTCACCATCAAGCGCCGCGCCACTAGCGCGTACGCGGACCTCTTCGTACACTACCCCCATGACATCCTCTCCACCATGGCGGCCCAGGGCACCCTCATGCCCTGGGCATACAAGCTTTTCCTCCGCATTGAGGAAGCTCGCCAGGAGTCCCAGCTCCATCGCACGGAGACTCTTGCATCCCCTGCCGTCGCCTCTCCTGCCGTTGCCTCCGTGGCCGTCGCCTCCCCGCCGCAACTACCTCATCGTCTTCGGGGAAGAAGAAGAAGAGCCGGAACAAGAAAGGCAAGGGTCCGCAATAGCAGCAGCAACAGCAGCAGTCGTCGACCGGGTCCAGCAGTGGTGGCTCGGTCTGCCACAACTGTGGTCAGCCCGGGCACGGGTGGTACACGTGCCCTCTCCCGACGGACGAGGCACGCGTCATAGCCACTGTGCGTCGCCAGCGGGAGCGTCGTCTCGCCTGTGCTGCCGTCGCTGGTGCTGGCCCTTCCACTCCGACCTCGTCCAGCAGCTCTACCAATCCGACAGCTCCGCCTATCCCGCAGACACCCGCGCCGCAGCAGTACTACCCACAGCCGTCGGCGCCTCCGCTTCCTTCGCCGGCTCAGTCCTCCTACTACCCGGGCTCTGGAGCCGTCACTCCGCACTCCGTCTACACTCCTGGGGCGTCCTCCCGTGAGCGTCAGCTGGAGCAGTTCATCGCGCTCCAGCTTGGCCTGCCTCGCCCTCCTCCCCAGGGAAGTGCGAGTTGCGTCACCTCCTGCCTTCTTTCCCAATCCTGCATAACTGAGACTGAGCTGCGATCGTGTCCCGTCTCCTCCTCTGTCTTGTCGTCTCTCGTGGTCTCCTTCACCCCCTTCCTTGACGACATTGCGTGGCTTGACGATTGGCAGTCTCGTTTCGCGCCTCCTTCTACCGCGTCCGCGTCCCTCGCTTGCTGGCATGTGACCGTTAGCAATCTGACGACCCCTGTTCAGGACCCTGCTGAGACTTGGATCATTGACTCCGGGGCCACGAATCACATGATGGCCTCTCGTGACGCCTTAAGTATGCTCGGTCCTGTAGGCGATGTCTCTGCTGACCAGACGGGTTTCGGACAAGTGTTGCCTGTCCGTGGTGTTTACGTCGTTCGTTTCCGTGGTCCTGTCGGTGACGTCTTTCTGACCGATGTCCTCTTCGTCCCTGGTCTTGAGCTCAGCCTCCTGTCCGTGACTGCCCTTGACCGCATGAGAATGGACGTTGTGCACTCACGTGATGTTGGCACTGTGTGGTTGCGTCCATCTGGTCTTGTCGTCCTGCACGCCACCGCCCGTGGCAACCTGTGGCATGTTCCTCGCCTCTCCTCTTCTCCTCCCGTCTCCTCCCCGTCGGCCGCCACAGGCCATGTGTTTGTCACCAGTACGCTCTCTGCTCAGCACACCCGCCTCTTGCACCGCCGCCTTTGCCACGTCCACTCTGCCGCCGTAGAGAGCATGCTCCGCACCCAGCTGGCCAAGGGCCTTAACCCGGAGACTTTCCCTCTCCCGTGTCCCACTGAGTGCGTTGACTGCGCTCAGGGGAAGATGCACCGGTCCGCGTACCCCTTGTCTTCCTCCCGTGCATCCGCCCCTCTCGACCTTGTCCACTTAGACGTCATAGGCTCTCTCCCCACCGAGTCCGTCGGAGAGCATGGCCGCTATGTCCTCACCCTTACGGACGACTATTCTCGCTACCGCTGGGTCTTCTGCCTCCGGCAGAAGAGCGATGTCGCCCGAGCCATTCAGGACTGGCTTGTCCTTGCGGAGCGCGACTGTGGCCGCTCTCTTCGCCGCTTTCACTCTGATCGCGGTGGAGAGTACATGGGTGAGGTCACGTCCTTTCTCCCCTTCCGCGGGGTCCACCATGAGACGTCTACGCCCTACACACCCGTCCAGAACGGCGTATCCGAGCGGTGGAACCGTACCATGGCCAATGCCGTCCGCACCAGGCGGGTCGAGTCCGGTCTCTCCGATGGCTTCTATTTTGAAGCCATGGCCTACATGACCTGGGTCTGGAACCACATTCCCCACGGTCCCCTTCTTCGCCAGTCCACGCCATACTAGCACTGGTGCGGTCGGTGCGCTGACCTCCGCCCGGCTCGCGTCTAGGGCTACGTGGCCATTGTGTGGCTGCCCGCCCCACAGCAGGGCGGCAAGCTCGCCCCCCGCGGACGCCCCTGCACCTTCCTTGGTGTGTCTCGTCAGTCCAAGGCCTGGCGCTTCTGGGACCAATCCCGACACTGTATCGTCGAGTCCCGCGATGCCCTCTTCTCCGAGGATCTGTTTCCCCGCGACCTCATCCGCTCCCGCTCGTCCGTGTCCCTCCCGTCGCGTGGGGGAGTGGTGAGTCCGTCCTCCGTCTTGTCACTTCCGGGTGACACATCACTCTGTCCCTCTGAGCCGGTAGCCCCTGTCGCGTCCTTTGGCCCTCTCAGGCCAACAGTCCCAGTCGCGTCCTCTGGCCCTCCTGGACCAACAGTCCCAGTCGCGTCCGCTGGCCCCTCTGGGCCAGTAGTCCCAGTCGCGTCCGCTGGACCCTCTGGGCCAGCAGTCCCAGCCGCGTCCGCTGGCCCCTCCGAGCCAGCTTCCCCCGTCGCGTCCGTTGGCCCCTCTGGACCCGCTCCCCCTGTCGCGTCCGCTGGCACCTCCGGGCCAGCAGCGCCTGTCGCGTCCGCTGGCCCCTCCGCACCATCTGCGCCAGTCGCGTCCGCTGGCCCCTCCGGGCCGGCAGCCCCAGTCGCGTCCGCTGGCTCCTCCGGCCCAGCTGCTCCTGTCATGTCCGCTGGCCCCTCCGGGCCAGCAGCGCCTATCGCATCTGCTGGCTCCTCCAGGCCGATAGGCCAAGTCACATCCGCTGGCTCCTCCGGGCCAGTAGCCACGTCCGCCTCCGTTGGCTCGTCGGATCCAGTGCCATCTCCTGCCCGACCGCGCTACACACGTGGCGCAGGCAACAGCCTCCGACCTCGGCCGACAGTGAGCATGTAGACCGTCGCACCGCATCCCGTGGCGCTTCGACCCCCTGTGGCTCCACGTGTCTCCTCCACTCCCACGGTCATGAGTGGGGACCCTGGCACAAAGGCTCTCGGCGTGACCACTTCGGCTATCATCGCAGACCTTCACCCGGGTCCTGCACTACGCTACGCCATGCTTCATCACGAGCATCGGCATGCTGTCGTGGCTGCACTCGCCCGCATCCCACCTGGAGCTTGTGATGCACACGCCCTCTCAGTCCGGTCCACAGCACGCCCGGAGGACCCAGCCACTCTACGCGAGGCTCGAGCCTGACCTGAGGCTACACATTGGGATGTTGCCTGTGCCGAGGAGCTCGCTGCTATCCAGTAGCACCACGTGTATGACCTCATCGACCTCCCTCCAAGTCGGAAGGCCATTGGTGCCAAGTGGGTCTTTCGGCGCAAGTGGAAGCCTGACGGGTCCTTGGACAAGCACAAGGCCCGCCTCACAACAAAGGGGTTTGCTTAGGTCCCTGGGGTCGATTACAACCAGATCTTTTCCCCAGTCGGTCGGTTCTCCACTAGCCGGGCGCTCTTCAGTCTGGTTGCCCAGCATGGGTGGGAGTTGCATCAGATGGATGTGAGCAACGCATTCCTCCATGGCTCACTGGAGGGTGAGGAGCTCTACATGGTGCAGCCCCCAGGCTTCGACGACGGCACTGGGAGAGTTTGGCGGCTGCGGAAGGTCCTCTATGGCTTGAAGCGGTCGCCTCGGTGTTGGAACCAGGAGATCAGCAGCACGCTTCTCCGTGGCGGCCTCCAGCGCAGCACCGCTGACCTCGCTCTGTTCGTCAGCCCGCGAGGTCAGACCTTTGCCGCAGTTCTGGTCTATGTCAACGATCTCCTCATTGCGTCGCCAGACACGGCCGCAATCCAGCGTGTCAAGGACTTGCTGCACACCGCCTACCAGATGAAGGATCTCGGGTCTGCCCGAGTCTTCCTGGGCATGGATCAGTCTCGAGCATGATCGCTCCCAGGGTATCCTGCACGTCCACCAGGCTGCCTATGTGCAGACCCTGTCCACTGGCTTCGCTGAGGACCTGCCCCTCGTGCCTAGCGCATCTTCACCTATGTCACCCGATGGCCAGGTGAAGCTGAACAGTCCTGACCCAGCTGTTGTGGGGTAGCCAGTTGATGTGACCACGTATCTGCGTGTCATCGGGTCACTTATGTTCCTGGCGACGACGACGCGTCCAGACATCGTGTTCGCCGTCAACCTTCTGGCCCAGTTCTCTCAGGAGCTGTGTCACCTCCACTTCGAGGCCGCGATCCGAGAACTGCGCTATGTCGTCTCGACCCCTCGGCAAGGTCTCATGTTCCGCCGCCAGCCATCTGTCGTCGCAGTGGGCTACACCGACAGTGAATGGGCCGGGAGTCCAGACGGTAAGATTCGCACAGGCTGGATCTTTCTGATCGACAGCACAGCTGTGTCCTGGCGTAGTGGCAAGTAGGAGTGCATTGCGGGCAGCACTGCTGAGGCTGAGTACATGGCCCTTGGCTCAGGCGCGTGTGAGAGTGTGTGATTGCGTCGTCTGTTGTCCGAGTTGCGTCAGTCTGTCGCATCCATCACCTTGCATTGTGACAATGAGAGTGAAATGGCCACCGACGACAATGACGGCGTGCATCACACACGCAAAAAGCACATCAATGTTGAGTATCACTATGCCAGCTGTCCCAGTCGCGTCCGCTGGTTCCCCCGGGCCAGCTGTCCCGGTCGCGTCCGCTGGTCCCCCCAGGCCAGCTGTCCCAGTCGCGTCCGTTGGTTCCCCCAGGCCAGCTGTCCCAGTCGCGTCCGCTGGTTCCCCCGGGCCAGCTGTCCCAGTCGCGTCCGCTGGTCCCTCCGGGCCAGTTGTCCCAGTCGGGTCCGCTGGTCCCCCCGGGCCAGCTGTCCCAGTCGAACCCTCTGGTCCCTCCGGGCCAGCTGCCCCAGTCGAGTCCTCTCGTCCCCCCGGGCCAGCCGCCCCTGTCGTGTCCGCTGATCTCTCCGGGCCGACAGCCCCAGTCTCCTCCACTGGCCCGTCAGACTCAGCGTCGTCGCGCGCCTTGTCACGCTACACACGCGGCCCCGGCGGCATCCTCCGACCCAGGCCGTCAATGAGCGTCCAGACCGTCGTATCGCGCTCGACAGCGCCTCGACCCCCCGTGGCGCCACGTGCCTCCTCCACTCCCACGGTCGTGAGCGGGGACCCTGGCACCAAGGCCCTGGGTCTAACCACCTCGGCCATCATTGCCGATCTCCACCCGGGTTCCGCATTGGGCTACGCCATGCTCCATCACGAGCATCGGCACGCTGTCGTGGCTGCCCTTGCGCGCATCCCACCTGGGGCGCGAGAGGCACACGCTCTCTCAGTCCGCTCCACAGCACGCCCGGAGGACCCAGCCACCTTGCGCGAGGCACGAGCCTATCCTGAGGCCGTCCACTGGGACGCTGCCTGCGCCGATGAGCTGGCTGCTATCCGACAGCACCACGTGTACGACCTCGTTGACCTTCCTCCAGGTCGGAAGGCCATCGGCGCCAAGTGGGTCTTTCGGCGCAAGTGGAAACCCGACGGGTCCCTGGACAAGTACAAGGCCCGCCTCACTGCCAAGGGGTTTGCCCAGGTCCCTGGGGTCGACTATGACCAGAACTTTGCCCCAGTTGGCCGGTTCTCCACCAGCCAAGCGCTCTTCAGCCTGGTCGCCCAGCATGGGTGGGAGCTGCATCAGATGGATGTGAGCAACGCCTTTCTCCATGGCTCACTGGAGGGTGAGGAGCTCTACATGGTGCAGCCACCAGGCTTTGACGATGGCACCGGGAGAGTGTGGCGCCTGCGTAAGGCCCTCTATGGCCTGAAGCAGTCGCCTCGGTGCTGGAACCAGGAGATCAGCAGCACGCTACTCCGTGGTGGGCTCCAGCGCAGCACCGCGGACCCTGCACTATTTGTCAGTCCGCGAGGTCAGACTTTCGCTG
>SZWC01007266.1:55699-77407 GCA_023375785.1 Penium margaritaceum | reverse complement strand
CACACACCCAGGCACACACACGTGCATATGCATATTCACAAGGGCATGCCCAACCCCACCCACACATACACGCATGTGCACGCACGTGCACGCACACTCCCAGGCGCACGCGCACATGCACGTACACTCGCACGCACTCGTTCCTGCACACACAGCACACCCACACGCGCACACGCACACACACAAGGACACGCACACGCACACAAACACGCACACACACACACGCACACGCACACGCACACGCACACGCACACCCACACCCACATGCACACGCACATGCACACGCACACAAACGCGCACACGCACACGCACACGCACATGCACACACACACGTAAGCCTCAGACCACTCACCAAGGATGTCGCGCACGCGCTGAAGTGCAGCAGCCGACGCAACGCAGCCTGCCGCTGCCGGCAAGCCACCACCGTCGCCATCGCTGCCACAGCCCACGCCCGCAGCGGGGCTCGCGCCGGGCGTGAAGGCCAGCCGGCACGCCTCATACAGCTGCTGCACCTTCGGCATCGTGCCAAGTGCTTCTGATCACACAGTCGCCGCCTATGTTGCTGCTGCCGCTGACACTGCTGCTCCTTATGATCCTCGTTCCCTCCTCTTCTCCCTCAAACAACTTCTGAAATGCTGCTACGCCGCCTCCTCTTCCTGCTTTTGTTACTGCTGCTTGTTCCTGCCCAGCGGCTACAGAGGAGGCAGCAGCAGCAGCCCACGCCGCCACCACCACTGCCACAACCACTGCAGCTGTTGCTGCTGTCACTCGTGACAAACCTTGTTGGCAACTACTGATGTGTGCCTTCAGCTGCTCGACATGGCTCAATGGCAATCTGCAGCGCCCATGCCCTCTGCAAAATGGCATCAGCAAGGAAGGCTGTGGAGAAACGAGACCTGTCGCAACTGACTCGCAAGCTTCGGGGTAAGGACGTCTGATGTCACCTGCCAACACACCAGTCCAAGCTGCGAAACCCTCCTACCTTCTGCGATCTGAGTGCGAGCGCGCAGCCACAGTGTCCGCCGGGAAGGCAGGCGGCCACAATTATATCTTGTTCGAATAAGCGCAGTCTCACAATTGTGCCGCAGTCTCACAACTGTGCCGCAATCTCACAAATCTACCGCAGTCTCACAATTGTGCCGCAGTCTCACAACTGTGCCGCAGTCTCACAACTGTGCCGCAGTCTCACAACTGTGCCGCAGTCTCACAACTGTGCCGCAGTCTCACAACTGTGCCGCAGTCTCACAACTGAGCCACAGTCTCACAACTGTGCCGCAGTCTCACAACTGTGCCGCAGTCTCACAACTGTGCCGCAGTCTCACAACTGTGCCGCAGTCTCCCTCCAAAGATGAGCGATCAGCCGCGGCTGCATCACCAGCAGAGTCGGCAACAACGGACTGGCTGGCGCCTTGAAGGCGGTGGCACTTAGACCGCGGATCAGCCTCTGCGGGTGGGGGGCAGGGGGACAATGGTGTCAGAGAGCGTGTGGCAGACAAGACCCTAATACAGCAAGAAAACCTCCAGTCGAGAGATCCTGACAGACCCTAGAGCAAAAGCAACGCACAGGAACATGGATTGAGGGAGTGAGACGGGGGGAGCGGGTGAGGGAAAGGGAGGGAAAGAGGAAGCGGAGGGAAACATGTGTAAAAGTTCAAGGGAGAGGGAGACGGAGACAGAGAGGGAGATGGAGAGGGCGACGGAGACAGAGAGGGAGATGGAGAGGGAGACGGAGACGGAGACGGAGACGGAGACGGAGACGAAGACGGAGAGAGAAAAGAGAGTGAGAAATAGGGCATGTCCAACTGTTCTTTTCGCGCGTGTGGTTCGCCCCGGTCTCTTTCCATCGACCGATCTCGAAAGGGCTGGAGCCAAGCACACGTGACTGATGACGTGGCATGACCCTCGCATACTCCGCCGTGCTGGTTGAATTGCGACGATCGGTCAGTTTAGGGGTCGGTCGTCTCTCTCGCTGGTCCTGTTCTTCAACAGGTCCAGCCAAGACTGCGGGGAATGGGTTCAGTATGGCTGAGTCGGCTGGCGTAGGACTTGGGTTGAAAGGAGTCAGCTTGAGGTTGGTGGGGATCAGGCGTGAGAGGGATGTACCTCGAACAGCATCCACGTGTCGGTTTAGAGCAGAAGAAACTGACCTGCTAATAGTGGGTTGTGCTCCCCCTGCTGCTCCCCCCAATTTCACAGCTTCTGTCTACCCTCCTCGACGCAATCCGCTTGCTTGCTTGCTAACTTTGATTGCTTGTTTGCCTGCTTGCTTGCAATGGCTCCGGGGCGGCATGCCGCTGATCGACCACGAGCGGAGCGGCAGGAAACTGAAAACAAGGGCTAACGTGGCTGCCGCATCCGCAGCAGGAGGCGGCTGGCCCAGAACGGTCAGAGTGATCCAAGGAGGTGGTGTCACGCCCCATTCGTCGCTCAGCCCATGGTGCGATCCAGTTGCTCTCTTGCAACAGTTCAATTGCTAGGATTGAAATCGACACTTCATGGATATTCCGGATGTTTCCACACGGCTGGGACAACACGCCCGTCCGGCTACACCGTTTGGATGGGTTCATGGCCTCGTGCTTGGGGCAACTCTGGCGGACATATACACAGTCAATCCGAGCAGCGTAGTTCATCAAAAGAGACACAAAGGCGGACACGTGCGAAACCGTGAAGCCCCTCGACCACACGAGGGGCTTGTCTGGAAACGCCCCACTGGTGCAACGGAATAAGCAGAACAAAACATATTTAGGCCAACGGATGCTGCGATCTAAGGGGAAGCCGGGTAAAGAACCAAATAGTGACGTAGGATCTTCCGCCCACGTGCCTAGAAACAAAAAAGTAATGAACTCAACATTTTGAAGGGATTTTTCCCCGCAACACCGGAAAAGACAACAGCTAGGATGCACCGTCGGACGCGTGTCCCGATTAAGGATAGCGTATTGTCCTCGGTCAAATCTGTACCATTCCCTTATTGGGGTTGTCGATGAAGCCGAGTACAAAACTTCCTTCATCCTACTACTCTGTTTTCAGTAATGAAGACCGTCAATCTTGCTGCAAAAACCGGATTAAGAACTTCCTTCATGCGTGCGACAGTCCGCATGGATAGACCTTAACCAAAGGACATGTACACTCTTCTCAAGTTACAGATTCCACATTCACAAGCTGTCCAATATTTTTCCTTTTCCCAGTTCAAGTCCACTAGTGGGGCGTTTCCACACATGCCCAAGGAGAGTCCGTCAACCACACCACATCAAAAATGTAGCCACACAGGGCACTAGTCTCAATTGGTGCAATCCAAAACACTCATGGATTTCACCACAACCCGTCACCGAATGGGTGAGGCTAGTTGCGGTTGGATTCCATGGTAGGGCGAATCATACCATTTTTCTCGCTAGTGTTGTCTATGGGGGTTTTCTCATCAGCAAAGTCTAGGAAACCCAACTTGGTTCTCCATATTCATCCATTAAGATGGGGTTCCTTTACAATGTGTTCCCCAAAAAATTGAGTCCCACTCAGCACACCAATCAACAGACGATGTCTTTTAAACGAACAACCCTCCACCAATGAACATGAGACAACGATGGTTGAAGATCCATTCTTGTTTGCGGTAGCAAAATCTACCTTTCATCCTCAACGCAGGCCCACAACTCATAGCCCATGATTTTTAATTGACTTGTGGAGCCACAAGTCAATAACAAGATTGCGCAAGGCATGTATCCAGTAGTGACCAAGCATCAAATCCAATCGTAACCAACCTCATCAAATTAACGACCGTGTGGGCACTACCATGACATCCATGCTAAAGGTAATAGGTCATCAATAATGTGGTTCAATGTTTAAGGACCAAACTAGCTCATTACCTGCTAATGACGATTGTTCGAGTGCAAAGGTTGATGTCTCTTTCCAAACTCGTAGTTAGCTCCACAATACTCCTACAGCTTGTGCCACCATCCTTAGGACTACAACTGGTCACAAAACTGGAAACAACTCATGACATGAAACTGCCATGGCGATGAACTTGTACAATCACGGAACCCTACCATGATCTAGCATGGCACCTCGTCGTCAATGGACGATGTCATGCAAAACAAACTCAGATTATTAAGCAAAGTAAAGGTGAACTAATTTATTAAGTTGGATCAACTCATTTGTCTCAAACCGCTTAAAAAATGCTCAAATTTTCTTTCATCACTTGGTTGCGCACACTAATATCCATCCAAGGTCATTCGACACCAATGAGACACCATTGTTTCTAAGTTGCATCCATGTTTTGGACTTTGCTTTTTCCTGAATCTTAAAACTAAAGCGACTTTGTGCATGCAATGATGTGAATCACTTTGAGGACATGATAACATTAAGAGTATAAGAAAAAGGGATCATGGGTGATTTGGCCAATGACCTTTTTTTCCAATATATCATGACCAAGGAAAGCTTGGACACTTTACTACACCTGTGAGCCAACAACACCTTGTAAAACACTTGTACATGGTGCCCAATAAGTTGTTCTTTCATTAGGAAATGCACCACAATAACATTGGCCAATGTTGAAAGTCATGCGTAAGAAAAATAAAATGTTTTTGTTGTTTTCTGCTCACCAAGGCAAGTTCGTATGTGTTTCCTATGTAACCAGATATTCCCTTTGACAAACTCTAACTTACCTTTTCTTAAAAGAGTGAGCGTGCAATGCGACTCCAAGTTCTAAGGAAGCGGTGAGACATAGTGCATATTACTACCCATCAACAATCATCAACCAAAAGTCTTCATGGTGAGCTAATGGGATTATGTCATTATCATGAAAAAGTAGTAAAGTTTATTATACACGCCCACCTTTGAGTCAAATAAAGCTACCTGTTTTGAATAACGGTGAATGTGGTATTGCCCAATGACCGAGATGGCATGCAAATTGTCCTTTGTAAATCATCATTTCTTTTGTCTTTCTTATGCATTTATTTCAAACCCATACAATGACCAATGAAGATAGCCCCTTTCCAATGAAATGATGGAAAACGGGTCAATATGTATTGATCCACCACAGAATCATGTAAATAAGAGAGATACCTAAAAACCCCATACAATGTTTTTGTCACTTTTTCTGTGGCAAACGTCAAGTTTGAAGATGTCACACCATGAAATGGGGTTTAAAATCACGACAACATGTTTGGTTATTGAGTAATGTGAAACTTTCCATCATGTAAGAAATGTAGTTGTTACATGATGTCATGGCCACTTCTTTATAAGTAAGTCTTACATGATGACATCGGTCCATCAGCTCCCCATGTAGCATTTTCAATGATGCAAGCTCATGGGTAACAACGTCCTTTGTTAACCAGATGTAACATGCCGTCATGCTAATTGGCAATAGAAAGATTCTATTACCACCATACTCATACGTCATCAGTGTCGGGAATAATGGCATAAGCATTGTTTCCCATCAAGCTGACACCATCCCCATTATCAACAATTGAAATTTCTTTGCAAAATGGTGATAGCTAATTGTGCTTGAGCTTTGGTTGATCATAATTAATTTCAAAAGAAGAATATTCGATAGGGAATGAGGAGATTGAAGGCACAAGTAACGATTGAGACATTCTCCATTATGTTTCTCATTGTTTTGTGTGTTCATGTTTCCTTACACGATGAAATGACTTGATCAACCGAGAAATCTAATGAATCACAAAGTAGGTATATGATTCGAAATGATATGTCCTTATCGAGCAAAAAAAGTACCAAACATCTCAAGTTATGTGGGTCTGAAACAGACCCTCATGTTGATAACTATCTCAATGTGAGGTTTGACACATATGGATCTCGTAATGTGAGTTCTCTTGTTTGGATAAAGGATAAAATTAATATCCGAGGGCAATTCACCCTTGAATTTGAAATACATTCTTATAGCATGATCAATAAAAAAATAATTTTTTCCTTGATCGAATTCTTCTTGATAACTACTTATGTGGGATGTGGTGGTCTCAACTCTACGTTTCTTGAAAGGGACCTTCCTTAGGCCTGGCTAATGTTGGTCTTAGGAGGTTTTTCAAATAGAATGAAACCCACAACCCTTGACTATTATGAGTGATTTCTATGTAAAACTTGTTTCATATTCATTCAAGCCAAAGTTAGGGAACAAGGTGATAACATGTTTGCTCTTTATGTAAGGATTGGAGGCGCATTAACTATTACAAGAATGCCTAGATTGTTTGAGGCTATGCGCGAGAACTCTTGAACAAATGTTTTGTGGTAAGAAGTTTTAAGTTTTGCCTTTTTAGTTACTACTGTGTGTGGAAACTTATGGTTTGACAATTTGGTCAGCCATGGACTGTGTATCCAAGTTGACTTCAATACGCAAAATTATGGATGAATCATTGTACAATGTTGTAATGTGAAGACACCATTATTTGATTTATCGCTTGTTGTTTTTGTGGATGCTCTGTTGCAGAAAAGTGGATGTGACTATAGGCAGCCAAAAGTGAACATTGAAAATGAAATTAAAGAAACCCACCTTTGTGAATACAACTAAAAGTCAAACCCAAAGTTCAGCCAACATGGGGATGAAGGTTTCCATTAACCGTTAAGCTTCTACCGGGCGCTGTAAGAATGGAGCCAGATGATTTTTTTCAATGAAAGTACAGTCCAGTTCAATGACCACTTTCTCTCTTAAATATTGGTCTTGCGGACACGCCATAGCGTGTCGTGGGGAAGCACAAAACCCGATTTTCGGAAAGGTTTGCCCCAGAATAATTCCAGGACCGAATGTTCGTGTTCTCCAGGCTTCTAGCCTGGAAGACACGAAAACTCGAGTGGATACGCTCATGAATCTACACCCTGCAAAGCTTCGGTAATGATGTCATGATCTGATTATAGCGAACCATGCGAGTTTTCTTAGGCGTTCCCGAGTCTGGATTTGGTTCGTTTGTTTCCAGCCACGAGCTTCTCGACACGATGTTGACGTCATTGTTGCACAGCACGGTGCGTTTCCCGCTGGCCGGTTAACTACCACAGCCTCAAGTTTCCTGAGGCGGTTGTTCTTCGATAGCAAATGCTGTTACGACGCAGTAGCGGAGGGACCTGTAGTGGCGGTGGGCATATGGGAGCCTCCAGCAAGTGGACACGTGTTTACCATCTGCCACGGGACTCTGAAGATACGGTCGCGCACGTGCAACGCCAAGAAACGACGAGGACCAAACTAGTGCAGCCAAATTCAGACGAATTCAGTGTGAGGTTAGTCCTGGCCGCGACATACGAGTGAGCGTACCTCTAAATAACCACCATTCTCTGTCAAGCTACAAACAGGTAATCCACCTCCTGACGCACTTTAATCACCCTCAATCTCAGGATTCTCAGCATGTATTCCATGCTATCCCAAACATTACGTAGATGCTGAACCTGTTGTGATTTTTGACGTTCGTGTACAGTTTACTGTGACCACTCGGCCGTGTCCATACTCGTGCAGATCCCTGAGGCGGGCCCTGGTGACACCGGTGCGACGACTGGCGGCGGACTACCGGCTTGGACCTGGCCGACTACCGTTCCAGAGCCCCGGATGCTGCCGGGACTCTCTGCTGTCCTTTCTACAGCTTGCAGACGTCTTTCGGCGGACTGGCCATGTGCCCTATTTGCATTTTTTGCATTGTATGTCCACCGTCTGATGATAGATGCATACATGTGACCAGTCGTAGCATCCGTCTTTTGATTTTACACGTCTAGGTTTAGACGGCATAACATTCCGACATGTGTGCGCAGAGTTCCGGCCAAAACAGTGGTTTTGGGCCGGTTTGAGAATTCCGCTTGAGCACTTGACTAGTAGTAGTAAGCGTACTTCGATGACAAGTGTCGAAATGATCTAGCACATCCATACATGATACGCCAAAAGGAACATAGATGATGCAAGGTAAAAGATGCGAGGTAAAACACGATGTAGCTTTTGGGACACTTGAACAATTCATCATGAGCTATAAGTGTATTTCGATGACAAGTGTGAAAAATATCGAACATATGTATGTAAAGTGTCGAGATAGGAATGAAGCATAGTCGGAGTCATTCGGTTGAATGTCGAGCAACGCGTGCTGAGTTGCGTTGTGAGTGGTCGAATTCAAGAACGCCCGTCGAGAAGTCAGGGGTCTTCGAGAATTGATGGTGAAGATGCGTGATGCATCTTTCTACATCCATATGAGAAGATGCGTGGAAGCTTCCTAGCGACAGCCGCCGACTAGGCGTTAGTGCCTTGTCAGACGGTGATGACAGTCACAAGTCGTGCACACAACGGCAAGGGTCTCGCTAGGAAACACAAGGTAAAGTGTCAAAATGCTTCAATAGCATTTGCAGAGAGAGATGACAAATGACAGGTCCATGGCATAAGTACCTGCCGCGGCGCACAGCAGGTATCGCACGCGGCATCACACGATCCGTCCTAAAACCGGCCCAAAACCAATGTTCTGGCCGTAACTGTGCGCAGTCATGTTAGAATGCTACGCCGTCTCAACCCAGACGCGCAGAATCACAAGCCGGACGCTACGACTGGTCACATGCATGCATCCGGCATCAAACGGTGGACACACAATGCAAAAACATGCAGATTAGGCCCACGGCCAGTCCACCGGTGAACTCCTTCGTTCTGCACAAAACCGCAAGAGGTCTCGGGTAGCGCCCAGAACTCTGGAACGGTCGTCGGTCACCTCCAAGCTGATAGTCCACCACCAGACGACGCACTGGTACCAGCAGGGTCCGCATCAGGGATCTACACGAGTATGAACACGACCGAGTGGTCAAAGTAAAGTGTACAAGTTGACAGGAACGTCACAAATCACAACACTCCCCCAAGACCCGATGGTACGCATGTCCATACACGTGCAGCACTGAAACGAGTACAACAACGAGTGCAAAGACAGATGTGACATGGACACAGACACACCCCACACTCAACCACTCTTAGGCAAGGAGCATAGCCCAACAGAACAAATGGCCACCAGAAACTTTTTGCGTGCTAGTGTCTTCATCAAGAAGTCAGCACGTTGCATGTTAGTGCCAACCCATATAACGTAGATCACGTGTTGCTCCACCAGATCACACATAAAGTGATGCTCAACTACAATGTTCTTTGTGCGAGCGTGAAAGGCACCAAAGTTCTCTGCAATGGCAACATCACTTTGGTTGTCGCAACGAAGCACAATGGCAAGTACTGACTGACCCAACTCAAGGAACAGGCGCTCCAGCCATACCGCCTCAACAACCCCTGTACCCAGAGCAACATACTCTACCTCAGATGAGCTACGTGCAATACAACCCTGCTTCCCGCTGTGCCTGGATACGGTGGTACCACCGAGTAGGAACACGTAACAAGTGCGATTGCATCCATTTGGGCTCCAGGCCCAGTCGATGTCAGTGTAGCTGTGAAGGACCACCGAACACTGCCGGCGAAAGCAGAGTTCGATGTATGGTGTGGAGACAACGTACCACACCACTCGCGCAGCCGCGTGAAAGGCTCTAGTGAGTGGAGCTTGCAGAAATTGGGCAAGGAGGTTGACGGCAAAAGTGTTGTTAGGACGTGTGATAGTGGCCAGGTACATTAGAGATCCAATGATAGGGAGGTACAAGGTCCCATACACTGTCTCCCCCCGTTATGTGGGATCGTCCACCTTCAGGGCATCCTGCCCGTCAGGCGTGAGAGGTGTGGAGGCGATGGACACTGCCCCGAGAAGGTCGCTGAAGCGCTCCCCCACAACACGTGCTTATCGGGCCTGATGCTGTAGTAAAGCCCAACGTTTGCGGTCTCGCACGATCTCCATGCCGAGGAACACAGCTGCAGGACCAAGATCCTTCATCCTATAGGTAGTCTGGAGGACAGCCTTGGCCTCCTTCACGGCCTCCAGTAAAGGAGACATGATCATAAGGTTGTCGACATAGACTAGGATGGCGGTGAACTGCTCAAGCGTCCGTCATATAAAGAGAGAGGGATCTACCTCGCTCTGTACATATCCCGCACGAGTCAGGGTGCCAGTGATCTCCTCGTTCCAACACCGAGGAGACTACTTGAGGCCATACAAGGAATTGCGTAAGCGCCAGACCTTGTCACCGTCCTCAAAGTAAGGTGGCTCAGCCACCTAAATCTCGTCATCCAGAGAGCCATGGAGGAACACATTGATCACATCCATTTAGAGCAATTCCCAGTCTTGCTGAGCCACTACACCAAAGAGAGCTAGAGCTCAGGTCATGCGGCTGACAGGGGCAGAGGTGTCAGTGTTATCGTTGACCTCGATGTGAGAGTACCCCTTGGCGACCAAGCGAGCCTTGTGGCGTTCCAGTGAGCCATGCGGCTTCACTTTCTTGGGAAAGACCCACTTGACATGAATAGCCTTCCTCCCAGGTGGAAGGGCGACTAGCTCGTAAACTCCGTGCTTTCGGATGGTGGGAAACTCATCCTTGTAGGCAACACGCCAAGCGTCGACATCTTGTGATGAGAGAGCTTCCCTCAATGTGGCCAAGTCAGGCGCCATAGAGGGAGAGCTGTGCGTGGCAAGAGCACACGCCTCAATGCTAGGTCTGACAACCAGAACATCAGCTGCTGCATCACAAGCGATGCGAAACTCGCGAGTGACGAGATCTTGTCCTACGGGGCATGCTGGATGTACCTTTGTGTGATCAGTGCAGACACTCAGGACTAGGGCCTTTGTGCCAGGATCACCACTCGTGATGCTACCAGGACTCCGGAGTCCAATGATCAAAGACAACCGCCGGGCTCATATGAGTAACCTAGGTTGGAGGGGCGCACCTCAGGCTCAGAGACAGGCACCACCACAACTGGTGACGACTGAGGCAAAGGAGCTGGTGATGTCATGCGAGGTGATGCGTGTGTGGGAGACACGGAACTAGGTGTGACAGTAGGAGCAGGTGAGGCAAGCCCATGCACAGAGGCATGAGTACCGTTGGACATAGGTACGATCACATGAGTACACACGGGTACAGGATCATGGGTACTTGTGGGATGCGAGGGAAAAGGGGCAGAAGTTGGCTGTGCTGGAGAGATCTTTGGGCGAATAACTATGATTGTTGGGTCATCAAGAGTCAGAGACAGACAAGTGGAGGGAGCTCAAACGAACACATCAGTCTGGCAAGAGGTACTCTCAGGCGCAAACTCCCCCATCCTTCAAGAAACTTCACACGTAGGAACATGCGTGACAAGCACCGATGTGATCGATGTTAGATCATGGTAGGTGTGGGACTTAAAGAAGAGCACGTCGCATGACTCAACGATGCGACGACGAGTAGGATCCCAAAAGCCCCAGGTCTGCGACAGCGGGAAGATGCCGACGATGGCACACAAGCGACCTCGCGGTGAGACCTTGGATCCTTGCTGGTCCTCGATGTACCACACAGATGCCAAGGATTCCCAGACGTGAGCGAGGTGTAGGTTAGCACGGTGGCCAAATCAGAGCTCATACGGTGTGATGTGGTGCAGAAGGGGACCGTGCGGGAGGCGGTTCCAAACCCAAGTCATGTAAGCGAATCCTTCAAAGGCGAAGGAATCCGGGAGACAGTACTTAGTCCGCATAGTGCGAACCGCATCTTCCATGGTGCGGTTCCAATGCTCAGAAACACCGTTCTGATGAAGAGTAGCAAGAGCGGAGACCTCATGAAAAATCCCGTTCTCGGTGTAGAAGTTTTCCATCTTGCCAAGAACACTCGCCGCCGTAATCCGAGCGGAAGGTAAGTACTGTTTGGCAAGACTAACGCTCAGCCATCACTGGCTAGAGGCAAACCACAAGAGCGGCATCACTCTTCTGGTGCAGGCTCTAGACCCATCGCATACGGGTGACGTCATGAGTCAGGCTCAGGATGTATCGGCCTCGATCGGACAAAGATTCGAAAGGAAGAGGACCAAGAAGGTACAAATGGACTAACTCGAGAGGTTGAAGTGCGCGAGAACGGGAGTTAGGGTAGGTACAACGATGCATCTTACCCTGAGTGTAGAAGACACAGTCAGTCTTGCGCGGCTGCTCGAAAGAAGCTGCCTCGAGACCGAGGGCAGGCTGTGTCTAAATTAGCCTTGACATAGTATTGAAGCCTACATGACACAGACGGCGATGAAGCAATCGATGGTGCTCATGAGAGAGAACACCAGTGACAAAAACACAAGCTCAAGGGAAGGGGGAGGAAGGACGAGAAGTCCGAGAGACACGATACAGGTCATCCACAACAGAGGCAAAAAGAACAACGCTACAAGTGTCAATAGCAGACACAATTGCGATGTCAGCAGTGTGCTCCACAGAGAGTCCCATCTGTGTGTAGGCACGTACAGAAAGCAAACTGAGCTCAAGGTCAAGTACAAACATCACCTCAGAAAAAACACAGAGGGCCAAACGAACCATCGAAACACATGCCCCCAACACCCTAGAATGGCAAGGACTGACCAGAGCTTGTGCAAACGGAACGAACAGATGCAACAGGGCTGAGAAGAACAAACTCACTACGACGACAGGCCATGTGATGAGTGGCACCAAAATCGATGATCCAAGTTCCACCGGAATCACAACTGGAGGACGTCACTGTACAACGGGCAATGGAACACTCGGCCTGAGATGGACGCTGGGCAACAGGTGGGGAGGAACGACGAAGGACACAAAGGTGAGACTCATGAATCCAGTCGGTACTGTCAGGCCCATCGTCATCACATGCCGGTTGTGTCCCCCCACATGAGTCATCCAGAGCCACAAGAACAGACGGAAAGATAGTCTGTGAACCACCCGGCTGTGACAACACACTCACACCTCCCTAAAAGCAAAGCGCCAGAAGGTGTCAAAGCCCGGCGATGGTGCGGTCATGTGGGTTCAAGCTGCCACTGTTCGCCGGTGGTGAAGCGGGAACTACGGCGGTTGTGGTCGCCGCACGCCCGGAGGATGAGTTTCTCAATGTACACCATAGTGCATGTACAACTTGAGGCCCGTGAGTAATCCGCGCCGAGTCGAGCGGCTGTTGGCTCTTGGTGTAATGATGAGCGCCCCCACAGTTGTAGCAGTAAACAGAGCGTCCACTGCTACTGCCCGATGACGGCTGCTGCTGTGACTGCTGCGGGCCTGAGCCATGCCTCCGTCTCCCCTTCTTCCCTTGTGTTGCTACCGGACACCTTGTGTCTGAGTTGGTGCAATTGGGGTGGAAGAGGAAGAGGAGGCATGACAAAGGATGGAGAAGGAGACTGTAAGAGGGGCGTCTGTGGTGATGTGATAAGTGCTACAACAAGGGGAGTCTCCTGATGAGCCACGGCTGCCTCAGTGGCGAAATTCACTTGGAGGAAGAGCTGGTGCACTGAGGGAAGAAGCTGTAGTGAGGCGGAAAAAGGCTCAAGCACGGCGTCGATGCACCTCGTGAAGATGTCTATGTGCTCAAGGCAAAATCTAAGCATGATCGTGCGGAGCGCCCACAACTGTGTACCCCTTGAGGTCCCAAGGCACGTGTAGATGCGCATGGTCCGTTGCCAGTAGTCGGTTGCAGGCTTGGCATGCCCTTGACAAAGGGAGTGAATGGCATGAATGTGAGTGGCGCGAGTGGCGTGTGTCTCTTCAGCAAGCAGGGATAATGCCAGGTCTGAGCCGCAGCGTGGATCAACACGGTTGCCTGTGCCGGCCTCGCCAAGGAACAAGGAGAAGTTGACAACGGTCTTGCGCGGCATGGCATAAAGAAGTCTCCACATCGCCCTAGTCACTGTCAGCACTTGTGCTCGGTCCATGGTCTTGTACGAACTGTGGTAGTAGGGTAACACTCCCTCTGAAGTGGCTCAAACCTGGGAAAGGATCTCCCAGTAGTCAAAACCGTCCTCGCTGACATACCGTGGGGACGGTGTCTCGAAGTCCTAGGGTTGCCGCTCTGTAAGGAGAGCAACCACAGGCCGAGAAGAACGAGGGATGGGGAAGGCACCAGGAAGAGGGAAGTCGCTGGGATGGAGGTCAGGTGATTATTGAATCTCGAGAAGATAAGATGTGTGTGGGGGTTGAGAGCTTGTCTGGAGCTGGCGGAGACGCTCCTCAAGTACACGAGTTTCACGCTCGGAGGAGTTGCCCTCCATGCCTAGCATACCTGGATCCTCATCACAATGATCAAGAGGTGGCGGGTCGCCTCTAGATCTTGTCTCCGGTGCTGGAGCTGACTGCTATGCAGAGGATGCGACATCGTCAGCTCCCTTAGAGGTCTACCGTGGGGCCGTGGACTGACCTCGAAGAAGCTTAGTGAGTGTACGGATGGCGTCAGTTTGCTCCCGCTACAGGGAACGCATCTTGTCCTGCTGGCTCCGTAGGTCCTCATGACCCTATAAACGTGGGACCCCTAAGGAGGAAGAAGAGGGATCTAGTATTCTCTTTCCCTTATCACCCGACAGAGCCATGTCACCACTCATTATGGGTCGAGATGTCAACTTGGTCGGATTGCAGAAACATTAGCGTTTCTCAAGGATTTGACATGCCTGTAACATTTGACTCTCCGATCAAAAACTTGACTAAGTACTGATGTCAGCAGGTGGTTGCTGACGTCAACATGACCTGATGACATCACCAAGGAAAAAAATTTACGTCAGCTCCCCTCCTTTTTGTTTTCCAGACAACCCATGTGGTTTTTGCCGCACTACATAGGGGACGGCTAATTCGCAGCAGTTGCGCGGAAGCTCCACAACAGCTTTCACTCGGCTGCTATTGCTGCTGCGCCGGCACATGCAGCAGCGGCCGCGTGGCTGCTTATGCAGCTGTGGTAGTAGTTGCGCACTTTTGATGTGCTATAGTGGAGCTGCGTGCTACAGTTGTTGTTGTGCGCTATAGTTGTAGCTGTTGTGTGTAGTGGCTGTTGTGCGCTGCTGCCGTTGCGCGCCGGTGCTGTAATGCTTTTCTGCTCTAATGCGTTGCTACTGCTTTTGCTGCTGTTGTATGCTGCTGCTGCTATTGCTGCTCAATGCTGCTGCTATTGCAGGCTGCTGCTACCTGCCGTCGCCGCTGCCGCTGTGTTGCGGTTTTGCGCATTGCTCCTGGTGCTTGCTGTTGTTACTACGCGCTTCAATTGTGGATTGTTGCTGCTCCTACCAGGCGCCGCTTGCAGTGGCAATGGCCTGCTGCCGCAATTGCTGGCACCGATACCAGCAGCTGCTAGTGGCTGGTTCCTACTGCTGGTGTCACGTGCTGCTACTGGCGATTGCTGCTGATGCACTCTCACATGGGTGACGTCGCCGGCTGTCGATTATCGTCAGCAGGCCCGTGCGGATCGGCAATAGCGACGACGCTCACTGTTGCTGCTCTGTTGCGTCTTTGCTATACAACTTGGCGAGAACTGTCGCACTGCTCTGAGTACATGAGTAGATGCGTGGAAACTTCATAGCGACACCACTGCCGACTAGGCGTCAATGTCTGGTCAGACGGTGACGACCTTCAGAAGTCGTGCACACAACGGCAAGGGTCTGGCTAGGAGACACAAGGCAAAGTGTTAGAATGCTTCAATAGCGTTTGCAAATAGAGATTACAAATGAAAGGTCCATGGCATAAGTACCTGCCGCGGCACACAGTGGGTGTCGCACGCGGCAACACACGATCTGTCCTAAAACCGGCCCAAAACCACTCTTTTGGCTGTAACTCTGCGTAGGCATGTCAGAATGTTGCGCCGTTTGAACCTAGACGTGTAGAATCACAAGCCGGAGAATACGACTGGTCACGTACATGCATCTAGCATCAAACCATGGAAACAAAATGTGAAAATATGCAAATCGGGCTAACGGCCAGTTCAGCGATAAACTCCTACATATTGTTGAAAAACTGTAGGAGGTCTCGGGCAGCGTCGAGAATTCTTGAATGGTTGTTGGTCATCTCCAAGCGGTAGTCCACCGCCAGACAACACACTGGTACCACCAGGGTCCGCGTCAGGGATCTGCACGAGTATGGACACGGTCGAGTGGTCATAGTAAACTGTACAGGTTGACAAGAACGTCACAAATCACAGCACCAGATTCATCTCGGTGCGTCTAGGAGTCGACCGAAAGGTCGTGATACTTCTGTTTGCAGGTTCTTGGGAGTGGTCGAAGTTGTCAAAAGATTCAAGAATATCCACAGAGGACGGGGCAGTTGGCCTGTTGGCCCTCGGCCGTTGGACTGAATATCACGGTTCTTGCGACGTGATGGGTTGTTTGTGTATTGATAGAAATGCCCACTTCGGAAGGTTAGGGACCTGTATACGTCCGGTACGTAACACTTCCCCTCCTTTTAGCCGCGACGTCCTAGCGCGTACAGTTATTCCCCGGAGACGGAAGTAGTAGCCGTCGATGAGATGATCATGAGAAAATGCTAGGAAGCTTGCAAACCTTTCTGTTGCTGACGTGGCGACATTGTCCAGTCAGCTCGCGGACTAGCAAGCAAGCAGGTGCAAGAAACAACAAGAGTCAGGCTACTGAGACGCGCAAATTCCCATAACCTCAAATAGTTTAGTTATGAAGAGAATGAACAAATGACAGGTCCACAGCATGAATACCTGCCGCGGCGCACGGTGGGTGTCACACGCGGCAGTGCAAGGTCTATCCTAAAACCGACCCAAAAACACTGTTTGGTTGTAACTCTGCGCAGACAAGTCAGAACTCTACGCCGTCTGAACGCAAATGTGTAGGATCTTTAGCCGGGCGCTATGATTGGTCACATGCATGTATCTGGCATCAAAATGCAAGACATGCGAATCGAGCTCACGACCACTCCACGGATGAAATCCTACAGGTTGCAGGAAAATTGCAGAAGGTCCTAGATAGAATGCAGGACTCTGGGACGGTCGTCGATCAGCTCTGAGTAGGTGGTCCATCACCAGACAACGCACTAGCACCACCTCGGTCCGCATCAGGGATGTGTACCGGCATGGACACGACCGAGTGGTAGCAGTAGATTGTACTGGTCAACGGAAACGTCACAAATCACAACACTCCCCCATGAAGAGATGGTATGTATGTCCATACGCGTGTAGCACTAAAACAAATGCAACAACAAGTGCAGAAGCATTCGTGATACAGACATGGACACACCCCGTACTCAACCAGTCTTGGATAAGGTGCGAAGACAAACGAAACAAATGGCCACCAGAAAACTCCTACGAGTCAGTGCCTTTATCAAGAAATCAACACGTTGCTTGTCAATTCTGACCCAAATGACGGAGATCACATGTCGATCCACCAGATCACGCACAAAATGATGCTCAACTGCAATGTGCTTTGTGCAAGCATGAAAAATACCAGAGTTCTCTGCAATGGCAAGATGATTGTGGTTGTCGCAACGAAGCATAATGGCAGGCACTGACTGACCCAACTCAAAGAACAGGCGCTGTAACCACACTGCCTCAGAACCCCTTGCGCCCAAAAGCAACACACTCTGCCTCTGATGAGCTACGTGGAATGCAGCCTTGCTTCTCACTACACCAGGACGCAACGGTGCCACCGAGCAAGAACACGTAGCCGGTGCGATTGCGTCCATCTGGGCTCCAGGCCCAGTCATTGTCGATGTAGCCGTCAAGGACCACCAAACGATTCCAAAAAAAGCAGAGTCCGAGGTACGCTATGGAGACCACGTACCGCACCACTTGACGAGCTGCATGAAGAGCTCTTTCACGTGGAGCCTACAAAAACTGTGCAAGGAGGTTAAAGGCAAAAGCGATGTCGGGGCGTGTGGTAGTGGCCTTGTACATTAGGGATCCAAAGAGATGGAGGTAGAATGTCACATCCATTGTCCCCCCCACTTGTGTTGGATCATCCACCTGTAGGGCATCCTCTCAGTGAGGTGTGAAGGGTGTGGAGGCCGTGGGCACTATGCCAAGGAGGTCACTGAAACTCTTTCCCACGACACGTGCATATTAGGTCTAATGCAAGAGAAGTGTCCAGCGTCTACAATATCGCACGATCTCCATGCCAAGAAACACCACTGCAAGATCAAGATCCTTCATCCTATAGGTAGTGTGGAGGACCGCCTTGGCCTTCTCACGGCCTCCATGGAGGGAGACATGATCAGAAGGTCGTCCAGATAGACTAGGATGGCGGTGAACCACTCAGGCAACCATCGGATAAAGAGAGAGGGATCTGCCTTACTCTGTTCATATCTCGCACGACTCAGAATGCCAGTTATCTCCTGGTTCCAGCACCGAGGAGACTACTTGAGTCCGTACAAGGACTTGCGCATGCGCCCGACCTTGTCACCGTCCTGAAACCCCGGTGGCTTTGAGGAGATTTATGTGGCTCAGTAGCCACGTAAATCTCCTCAGCCAAAGAGTCATGGAGAAACACATTGTTTACATCCATGTGTAGATCCCAATCATGCTGAGGCACAACACAAAATAGGGTGCGAGCTGAGGTCATGCGACTGACAGGGGCAAAGGTGTCAGTGTCATCGATGCCCTTGAACTTGGAATACCCCTTGACGACCAAACGAGCCTTACGGCGTTCCAGTCAGCCATCCGGCTTCACTTTCTTGCGTAAGACCCACTTGACCAAAATAGCCTTCCTCCCACGTGGAAGGTGGACTAGCTCGTAAACTCCGTGCTCTCAGATGGCACAAAGCTCATCCTCACAGGCAGCACACCAGGCATCTGTATCCTCTGATGAGAGAGCCTCCCTCAATGTGTCCGGGTCAGGCGCCACCAAGGGGGAGCTCTGAGTGGCAAGTGCACACGCCTCAGAGATGGGCCGGACGAACACGAGGTCAGCTGTTGCATCAGAAGCGATGCGAAACTCGCAATTGACCAGATCGTGCCCTATAGTGCATGTTGGGTGTACCTTTGTGTGATATGTGTGGACACTCAGGTATGATCTCGTGAAAAAACCATGCATTCACTGCCTCACTAGTGTGCCGACATAAGTCGTTGCAGTTTTCACCATGCATCTGACTTATCATTCAACTCTTTGAAATGTGTAAGAACGCTATACACAAAATCATCCTAGTCTTGTGGTGGAGTCATCTAGTCTTGGTACGTTGGATCTTTCTACTCTCTTGGTATACATTCCTTCTCCTGCCGGCCAAGTGTAGAGATTGTCTACCGCTGCATTGAGCTGTTGGAGTAGATGGTTGTTGAGGTTCTTGAGCACTGAGATTTTCTCGTGTAAGTCATCCTTGACTTGCACCAAGCTGTTTGTGCCTTCAACCTTTGTTCAAGGTGTTGTTCCTGTGGGTAGCGGTGGCAGTGAGAGTTTTGCAGAGCTCAATTTGTTGTTTCCGGATTTTACCATGTGTGACAACATCCAACCCCCCTATCCCTCTTTGTCAGTGTCCTCTCCTCTCCCCTCCAGTCCTGTGGGACAGCGTCCTTCCTCCCTCCTCATCACCCTTTACATATCCCTTGCTGCAAACTCTTTCCCCTCATCATTGTTTTCATCTACCCCTTCTTCCCCTTCCTCTGCCAGCCCCTTCCCCATGGCCAGCGGCAGCCCCTTTCCCCCCTCTTGTGGCTGCCACTTGTCCCCCTCTTACAGCTGCTCCTCATTCTTCTCCTGCCCCTTTTTCCTCCTCCCCTGGAGCTGCCCCTTTCCCCTCTCCATGGCATTACAAAGCTTTATTCTTCATGTCAAGTGTTCCTTAAAAACATTCTGTGAGAAGTGGTCCAGACTTGCTGCAGGCCCAGTTTCCAATGTGACAGCTACACCATCGATGTGGGAGCAAATGGTAGGGTGCAACACTAATTTGGGGGGATAGCAAAAACATCCTACTTTCTTCTCTACTACTCCCATCATTGGTGTCCTGACGTACCTCACTGGCACTACCCATTTGGACATAGGTTGTGTAGTAGTTTTCCTAGCCTAGTGTGCCTGCGCGCTCCCTAGTGCTCATCTAGGTGCAATCTTATACATCCTGCACTACGTGATCGGGTCTGCCCGTGCCGACCTCGTCTTCCCGGTATGACCCGGCTTCTTGCTTGTGGAGGGCTATGCCGATAGTTATTATGTCCACAACCACAACGCTTGGAGTCGCAGCAGTTTTATCTTCCTCCTTGGCAAGTCCCCTGTCTCTTCGTGTAGCAGCAAGCAAGATAACATTGCCTGCAGTATAGGTAAGGCTGAATGTATGGCCATCGGGATGGTCGGGCGCATGTTGTGTGACTTTGTTTCCTCCTCCATGGCCATCATATCCCCACCTCGCATGTCTTCCACACTCCAAGCAAGAGCGGCCTTGCCACTGCCAAGGACGCTTGTGCACTTCATTAGCCCACCGAGCTAATCAACGCCAAACAGAATTACGTGTGCAGTGCTCTTAAGGCCAGTGATGTTGCCCTTCATTTCATCCCAACTAAGTTCCAGCTCATTGATTTTCTCACAAAGACCCTCCAACAGCCTGCGTTTGCAACGAGTACTGCTGCCGTTGGTTTCTTTTCCATCATGTTGCATGCCTTCGCTGTCCACCACCTCCCTTCCCCTTGTTGCCTTCCTACCTCTGTCATCTTTGTTTTGTGCGGGCCAGCCTTTGCACCAATGCCGTTGCCTTCTCCAAATCTCTCTATCTTTTCATCCCCTGCCCCGCGTCGTCCATGACTTTGGTCCATTCTCCTCCCGCCCTTCCTCATCTTCCTTCTCTCCTCTGCTCCTCCATTGTGGTTGCCTGTGCTCTTTGGGTTAAGCCGCAGGTGCATGCGTCTCAATTTGCTGCCATCCGGTGGAATGTATCACCCCATTGTGGCCCATTATGTTGCTTTGGAGAGATCCATTCCCAACCTGGACTCCTGGAGGGGATTGGGCTACTGGAGGCAAGTGGGCTACGGCAGGGACACGATTTTTTTGGAGGAGAGTGGGATGTTGGAGGGGCATGGTACTACTGGAGGGGAGTGGGCTGCTGGAGGTGCATGGTGCTGAAGGAGGAGTATGGTGCTGTTAGGGGGGTGTGGTATTGCTACAGGGTTGTGGTACTGCTGGAGAGGCGTGGTGCCACCACTTCAGCGACACGGTTTTAGTCCGGTCCTCCAAGCGGGGTACTCTTGGTCCCTGACCCCCATGTTATGGCACCCCTCTTGGCACCGTCGATCTCAGAAGATGATGCCGCTGGTAGAACTGATACTTTTGGACGGGTCCCTCTAGCCGGATGCTTTGGCGGTGGTCCGCGCAACTCCGGTTTGTCTTGCCAGACGCTTGCCTTGATCCAGTTTCTCTGTTGGGCCTGCGTTGTAGTTTCCAAGCTCTTTTCTAGTGGCACTCGTAATTCTTAAACTCTCATGTTAAACTACAAAACCTAGTTTTGTCCCTGGGGTTATCGCTAGGTTTACGTAGATCATGCATGAAACGTTTCATTTGTGACCTATGTAAGCCTACGCGTTTATCGGCCGGTTCATCTGTGCACTTTGCTTGAGCAATGCTGACTGCACAAGCATAACTTTGAAGATTCTTTGCACTGACAAATATTATGTTTGCCACTGTGTGAGCGCCAAGATTGTCTTGTTCTGCACCAATTCTTTATGTCACACTTGTGCGTATTCCACACTCACAGTCATGTTAGGCACGCATTCTACATTCTCAGCACTGAGCGTGCGTACATACTTGCACGCGCCACCCCTAGCTGTGGCATCAGAACGTCCTCGCTCAGGAGGCTTCCAACAGGCAGCCCAATAGGGATCCATCGCATACACTCATTTTTCTCACTTCTCATTTTGAATTTCGTAACTATTCTCGCCCCTCTCTCTCTCTCTCTCTCTCTCTCTCTCTCTTTCTCTCTCTCTCTCTCTCTCTCTCTCTCTCCCTCTCTCTCTCTC
>SZWC01007266.1:26729-55490 GCA_023375785.1 Penium margaritaceum | reverse complement strand
GTGCGTGTGTGTGTGTGTGTGTGTGTGTGTGTGTGTGTGTGTGTGTGTGTGTGTGTGTGTTTGTTTGTATGTTCTTGAGAGCTCACTGTACTCACAATATCTTGAATGTGCCCCAATGCCTCTATACCAAGGAGTTAAATGCTTCTTGTTCGGTGTCCCCCCAATTCTACTCAGTGGTTTTCCGGGTGAGATCAGGGAGAGGCGGTGACACCCGGGCATAGCCCATTATGAATAAATATATTTGTTACCGAAAAACAATTGGATGTCCTAAACATTTTACGGTGTTGGACAATGAGCGACAGCCTCTACCTTTTTGGGTCCATTGTAATTCGTCTGCCGGCAATGATGTCGCCCAAAAACTCAATCGAATAGCGACCAAAGTTGTACTTTGAGAGTTTTCCAAACCTTTCCTCTCTTTGTAAAGCTTCAAGAATTCTTCGGGAATGTCTATTGTGCTCCTCCAAGATGCGACTGCACACCAAGATGCCGTCAAGATACACGATGGAAAATTCATAAAGGTATGAGTGAAAAATGTTGTTCATCGTTGCAAAAAATGTTGCAGGGGGGGGTTTGGAATCCAAACGACATGATTTGTGAACTCAAAAAACACATATGGTGTGGAATTTTGTCTCAAATTCGTTATTAGATACGCGGATCTGATGATAGCCACTGTTTAAGTCGATGTTACCAAAGAATCGGGCCCCACGGAGTTTGTCAAAAAGTCTATTAGCTCGTGTGAAGGGGTAGCGGTTCTTGACAGTGATTTCGTTCAATGCTTTGGAGTCCATGCATATCCGCATTTCTCTTCTTTTCTTTTTCACAGAAAAAGTATTGGTGCTACGTAGGGTGAAATTGAGGGTCGAACGAATCCCTGCCCGAGCATCTCATCCAGCTGCTTCTTGAGTTTGGTCAGCTCGTGATCGCTCATCCAATAGGTCCCCTTCACCGTCAGTCTACTACCTGGCTTCAGGTCTATCCAGTGGTTGATGTTGCATTGTAGTGGTAATACTCAGGATAGTTCATCAGAAGAAAACCCTTCAAACTCCTTAATGAGATCTGCAAACAGTTTTGGTGCTGTTGTGAACTTCTCGGGTGTTGATGCCGTTGGTGTTGGTTTGGCAGCTGCAATTTCTTTTGCTTCCACTGTTTCCATGTGGAATAACCACGCTTGAGCCCCGCGCTTCAGGTATCGCTTGGCCATGTCCTGCGATATCGGTTGGCATTTTTTGGCTGCCGCAATTTCCTCTGCTGCTTCCACCTCCACTGCCTCATGTTAGTGTGTTGTGGGTCTTTCGACCAGAGGTAGATGTTGCTTTTTTCCATTAATGCTGACGTAGACTGCTTTGCTGCTCCAGCCGACCTTCGGATTGTGCTAGTATAGGAAATCTTGCTTGAGGATCATTTTGTGTTGGCTCATTGGGCAAGTCCTCCAGACCGTTGTGTCATGCAAATCTCCAACTTGCAGTCGGAGTGGTTCGTGAAGTCGACGGATCTGTAGTCGTCCGTCGATGATTGTTCCTTCAAATACCTCCAGTTTTATCTTCAAACCCAACTTCTGAACCACGTTATTGCTGAAGAAACCATGAGAAGCTCCTCCATCCAATAGTGCTGGTACCGTTCTGCGACTTTTACAGCTCCTTGGTTGTTCTTGTTGTAGTATTGCTGGTTAACCGTCCTCGTACCCCTCATCAAGCTTTGTGATATCAGGAATCCTTGTTTAAAGAATGTGAGGATTGGTCGGCGCGGACGTTTCCGATGGGAAGATATTCTTGTCGTCTACTCCTACCCTCTGCCGCTTCTTTACTCCTCACTCTTTTTGTGTAACTCCCACCCCTTTTTGGCTTGCTGTTGTCGCTTTCAACGATCACATGAGATATGCCCTGGTTTTCTAGAAATCTAATACAGCCATTGACTGCACTGATCTTTGGCATCGATTTCCATTGGAGATGAGGTTTTTGTGAACTGTAACTTTCTTCCGCCGCGATACGGATTCTGATTTTGAGATTGCGTGTCGTTGGGTTCCTGCATCTGGGCATTGTAATTGGCGCTAACGATGTGGTCCGTTGATGCAATCATTTGTGGAAGGTTGTCTTGAATGCCTGAAATGGTTATTAATGGCCGGACATCTTGCTTCAAACAGTTTTTTAGCAGAAACACAGTTTGTCGAGGGTGAAGTCATTGCCTGCGATGATTTTGTGGAAATGCCGACTGTGTTCTTCCACACTAGAGTACTGATGTAGACGTTGAAGTCTTTACCATGCGTCAAACTTGTCATTCACTTTTCCAAAGTGAGCGAGGGTAGCATGTGCAAAGTCGTTTCACATTTTTGGTGGCGTGAGGGATTCGTACCGAGTTGGATTGATCTGCTTGAGAGATAGTACGCTTGCGGTCAATGATGTGAGAGCGTTTGCGAGAGCCATTGACGCGGCTTCGCCGGTATCCCACTACCATTAAATGGCCTTTGGATCGGATCGCCAACTAAAAGCCGTGCCACGCAAAAACAAGGCCACGAGGTCAATCTTGTTTTGGTTTTGTTGACCCGAGCAACGGCGAAGTACACACCCAAATTCGTCAGCCATATCCTGACCGTCAGTCCCTTGGAGTTTGCGGGATCGAACGGCTCAAGGAGTACCAGTCGAATTGGGGTTCCCTTGATATTTGCAGATTTCTCTCGATGAGCATTGCTTTGCATGCACAAGAAACTTGAAGCTCTTCCATCACCGTGTTGAGCGCTTGGAGCAGATGGGTGTTGAAGCTCTTCCATCGCCGTGTCCCGAAAATTTCTGGTACAGTTCTGTGTTGATTTGCATTTTTCGGCTAGTGCCTCCCGTTGTGTCAAGTGTCGACCCAACGGGCTGCGGTAAAGGCAAAGGGATTGCCGAGCCCGAGGGGTCCAGTACCAGATTTTCTGTCGGGGTCTTTGGCACTTCACCAATCACCACAAAAGTTCTTGCCACCACCTGGTTTTCCTGGAGAGCTTTGCTGTTCATGTGCTGATACTCCGCCATCGCCGTAGTACTTGCCAGGAACTGCTACTCGTCACTGGGTGCACTTGCTCATATCACCATTGTCATCGCAAATTCTGCAAATCAATGAATGGTGGAGATGCACTGAGAACTCGTGCGAGGTTGTTTCCGGGTAGTTAAATCGTCAGTTGCCCCTCCATCGTTGCTATGCTCTGATACCAAGCGGTACGTCAAGCGGAACGTAGGTGGTTCACAAGGATGAGGTGCAGGAAAAAAGACAGTTTGGGTGATTGGGGTAAGTGGATAATTTGCATCAAGTAATAAGTGTACTTTGATGATAAGTGTCGAGTGTGTTGATCACATCTATGCAACACCGAGAATCGGAATGAGGCATAAGTCGGGTCTTTGGTGTTTGAGCCCAGCGACGCGTGTGAAGTCGCGTCGTAAGTGGTGGTTTTGAGAAGCTCCATCGAGAAGTCGGGGGGCTTTGCGAATATCAGGATGCTTCTTCATAAAATTCAATTGTCATTGCAAAGTGGACTTAATGATATCGAAACATTGATATGGTTTGCAAAAAAATTGTCGACCATTCTGAAAAGTGGTCAAAGTTGTCAGAAACGTCTGGGATGGGACACCGGACGATGGGACAGTTGGCCAGAATACCCTCGGCTGATTGCCAGAAATTCTTGAAGTCGCCGGGCGGTGGGCTATGAATGTAAGAACAGAAGTGTCCACTCGTGAGTTTTAGAAAATTGTGTACGTCAGGGATGTAACATGGATGGCATTCTTTCTGATGTTTTATTGTCGGTTTTGAGAACAAATCCTGTTTACAAGGTCTGAAATTCAAATTCATTTCATCACTCTACCGTCACTTTTTGGACTATGAAGTATCCTTTTTGTTCTTCGTTCGACACTCACTTTCCAAAACATTGCCTCCCTTGTTTTCCGTACCATCTTGTCCACCTCTGGCAACTCAACCAAAATGCAAGAATCACCCCTTCAATGGATACGGTGCACAACCTAGACTTCAATTTTCACACATATACACAGAACAGATCCTACCATGCAAAGGAACACCCACTTGGCACAACTGGCAAGAACCTTTGTTAATGGCACTTAATTTGTAATGTTTATGCACAATCCTACATCCATCCTGATGGCCCTGGCCAGGCCCGACTGCAAAAAACGTGGAGGGTTCTTTCGACCCACTTTGATGTGGATCGAGTAGGACCGCCGATCAAGAGTGCGGTCAATCTTGACCCTTTAATCTATCCAACGCGACACTAGCCTGCAAACTAGCTTGTAGCTCACGCTGAAATGGCTACCGAAGAAAAAAACAAAACAAAAACTAAGTTCAAGGACATCATATACACCATCTTCACTTATACAAGGACCATTTTGACACAGAGGACTAAGTTCAAAGAGTACATTACTTCCATTTGTAATTGAAAAATGAACTCGTTTAAGTCAAAATAATCATGTTCTTCCCATTTAATGTAATTAGGTCCTTGTATGTCGTGGTTTACAAAAACATGTATGAAGCAATCCATTCCCCATTCTTCGTTTATTTACCTCTATAAAAATGATGTTTCATTTGTGTTAACATCATGTTTTACATTTAAATCTTGTTTCTGTTTTCTTATGTAATCATTTATTGTATCTATGGCGGTTGTACTTTGTAATCCATGCACATCTTGCGTGCAGAATTACACCCTTGTTATATTTGGGGAGATAAAGTGATTTTCTTCATTTTGCTTGGGAATCTTGGAGATTTTTTTGGACCAGTGACATAGAGAGTGTTAGGTACCATACATACAGGAGTCCCTAATCTTTCCAAGGGGGGATTTTTGTCATTACACAAATAGCCCACCGCGGATCAAGACCTCGATTTCACTCCAACGGTCAAGGGGAGTTAAGCCAACTGCACTCTTCCCCCAGCGACCCTTCTCACACTTTCTCACAATTTTGACCACTTTCAACAATCATCGACAGAAGTGTCACAACCTTTTGGTCAATTTTTCAACATATCAAGAAACATGAAGACTTACAAAGATGCATCTTGTATCTTCGTCGTTGATTTTTTTGAGCCCCCCGATTCCTGAGTGGAGCTTCTCAATTCGACCACTCATGACGCGACTCCTCACGCATGGCTCGATATTCGACCCAATGACTCCGACTACGCCTCATTTGTAACTCGACACTTGTATGTATGTGTTCAATCATTTCAACACTTGTCATTGAAGTACACTTACTGCTAGTTGTGAATTGCTCAAGAGCCATTCCCAAACCATGTTTTGCCTTGCAACTCCTACCTCTTTACCGTTTACCCTCCATTCTGCATAACACATGGTATCGGAGCGCAAAGGTGCTAGAGAGGCACTTCACTACTTTACCCATCTAGAGGACTACCTTGCACAAGCCATTAGCGCATCTCGCACGTCAAGAATTTGCAGAATTCAAGACTACAGCGTGAAGATAGCCAGCACATCCGACGGCCAGCAACGAGACTTCGGCGACGACTTCAGTGATTGAGCAGAAAGTGCCTATGCCTGAAAACCCTGAAGCGACAGTGAACGCTGGCGTGGAAGGCTACAAGGCAGCTATGTCAACCATGTCGGCTCCGACGACCAACCCGGTCATGGATCCGACGGCGGTAAACCAGCTATGTCTACCGAAAGCCTCGACGTCTACAACGGGAATGAGAGGTGGCACCGGGTGACAGGCGTGTACCAAAAAAGAACTGGCAAACCTTATCTCCATGCTCAAGGGGATCAATTGGCATCCCGTCCAATAGCTCAACTTTGTGATGTAGGCTCTTTGTGTCACAAGTGCACAAGAAGCGGTGCTCATCGAGAGAAACACCCAACCCTCAAACAAACCCAAGATTCATCCGGCCCGTCCCAAACCATTTGATCCTACAAATTCTAAGGGACAGACAGTTTTGGTATGGCTCACAGGCTTGGAGGCGTACTTCACTACTCCTGGGGTCAACGAGGATTGGAAGAGAATTGACCTTGCAGCCACAATTCTGCGTGGCACGGCATTCAGTTGGTTTTATGACCTGAAGGCCATCCAACGGCAGCAGGAGATTGGCAGGACCTCATCGATAGCCAGTGGCACCCATCTCATATTGTCAACAACAGGTGTTCTATCCTTGAAGCAGATCAAACCACAATGGCAAGACGTGCTGACGCCACCATTTGGCTAGAGCGATTTATCGCGTCCAATGCTCGCACGTTTTGGATGGCTGGACAAAAAAATTGACGCTCAGTACAAGATCTAGCGTCTCCGTCAGTACTCCAGCGTGGCAGAGTACACGCGGAGAGTCCACGAGATCATCACTTGTGCAAACATCGCCTGCAACAAACTCTATTTTCACTACAAAAATGGCCTTAAATGAGAAATATTTCAGACGATCACCATTTTTTTGCATTCAAAACAACTTACCGTAAACAATCATAGTAGTAATATGGATCGACAGCGCCAAATACAACTTCCGAATCCAGGAATCCTACCACTGGCCATCTCCCAACCACCTTCATCGTGTCAATAGAAAAGCCAGCCAGGGGACTCCTCAACTCCGATAGAAGTGGACGCCGTGGACAAGAGAGACACGTTTACCTCCTAAAACTATGGAAAAGTTGGGCATATTGCTCGAAATAGTCAGAGCAAGCAACAGGCTAAAAAGGGGTGGAAGTCATAGAAAAATGAGTCAGGAAACGTCAAGGGACAATACTGAAAGGTGCGACTCTTGTCCAAGAGGAGTGATTTACGCCAAACAATCGCCCTTCTGGATGGCTCATGACATTGTAGAGGGTTTCTGAGGTGGGATAGGAAGATGACCAACCTACAATACTGCTAAAACTGTAACCTCGAGGTTGCAAGAGTCGTGAAACAATACCAGCTTTGTTGGATGGAGGGGCCTCTCACAGTTTTGTAAGCAGCGACATGGTTGGAAAGCTGGGTTTGTAGACCGAACCAGGGGTTGTTGAAGGAAAAGCCATTGAAGGAAGATTGCACTTACCGAGACTAGAAGAACCACTACAATTACAAGTGGGAGAATTGCAGGATGTAACGGTCTTGAGGTCATGTCCAATGAGTGACCAAAAAATCATTCTTGGACCCGATTCCGTGTATCAACACAATCTGTCTATCGATTGAAATAGTGGTAATGTCTACGTGGAAATCAAGGACACCAAGTGACAACTTCCACTTGTAGGATGGAAAAGGACAACGGAAGCAACCGAGGTAGAAGTAGCACAGGAAGCCGCAGCAACCAAAAGGCGGCAACCTGTGCACCCGATACCGCTGTGGCCAAATACTGTATGTGGCACGGGGCTCGTACATGGCTTGTACATCTCAAGCCAATTGAGGAAGCGGAAATGGCTGCAGCTGACTCATAAGCCTCATCGGCCTCATCGGCATCAACAAATGTTGCGACGATTTCCGAGGCATTCGCACCTCTCATCTGAGAGTTTGCGAATGTACATCCCCAACAAACTCCCAAAAACCTTACGACCTCGACATGACATGGACCATCGTAAGAAGCTGAAATCGGACAGCCAACCCACAACTTGAGGAGCTTCTTGGATGAACGACCATGAGCTAACCAAGCCGGAAAAGCAACTCGACGTCATGCTTGGTCAAGGATTCATCCGCCCATCCACACCAACACTGTTCATGTAAAGGAAAGCTAGCAAATTGCAGATGTGAATGGACTACCGGGCGTTGAATGACTCTAACATGAAGAAATGGTACTCTCTCCCCTGAGCCAATAACTTTCCGACCACCTCTGAGGAGCTCAAATTCTCACCAAAATTGACCTACGTAGCGGTTATCACTAGATCTTCGTGGCATACGCTGATATCGAGAAGACATCATTTTGAAATCCGTATTGGTGTTTTGAGTTCACGGCCATGCTGTTTGGACTCACAAATGTCCAACAACATTCATGGCTGTGATGAAGAATATTTTCCGTCCGTACCTTGATGTCGTGGTACATCTCAACGACATTCAAGTGTACAACTGCATCCCAGAGGAGCACAATGGACATCTCTGAAACATTCTTGAAGTTTTACAAAGAGAGAAAGTTTTCAGAAAACTCTTGAAGTACAACTTTGTTCACCGTTCGATTGAGTTTTCGGGTCACGTCATCAACGGTGGACTGAGCACTTGCTGATTTACAGACACCGAGCAATGTCCGAGACATCCAAGTTTTCCTCGGCTTCTGCAATTACTACCGGCATTTTGTACGAGATTACGCCCGGGTGTGAGTGCCTCTCTCCAATCTCACTTGAAAAGAAAACGAGTGGCGATGGAGGGACAACAGATAAGAAGTGTTTACCGCTTTGCGGAACGCTCTGACCTTGGCACCAGCCGTACAATTAGCCTGTCCAATGATCAACTATGTCATGGCTATGAATGCCTCCGACCAAGACATTGGCATGGTTCTCCTATAGGATCACTGCAGTGGAGAGCAACTGATCACGTATATGTTGCAAAATTTGCGTGGACCAGAACTCAATTGTGTTGCATACAAGAAGAAGATGCTAGCGGTCATACATGTATTCAAGACTTTGCAGTGCTACCTTAAATTCCTCCGATGCATCGTATGCACCAACCATCACGCACAAAAACATTTGAAGATGCAGCCAAACCTCAATCGATGTCAAACCCGATGGATGGAGTTCCTCGAATCCGGGTTCAACTATGATATTGAGTACCAGAGAGGCAAAACCAACTCTGCAGATGCACTCAATCGCCAACTAGAATTTATGGTTGAGGTAGCGACACTTCAATTGTAGTAAGATCCATATCTAGAGCAATTGATCAAACGAGGCTATGACCAGCATGGTGAATACGACAAGGAAAAGTTCTAGTACAATGCACCCTATTGGCAGCCACAATTCACTCGCCAAGTGGTCGTTCCCCCGAGCAACGAACCTTACCGCATGCTGCTCAAAGAATACCACAAGACCAGTCCAAATGGATGTTTTGGAGAGGACAAGACACTGAAGAAGCTAACAAAGAACTACTGGTGGGATAAGATGCAAACTTATGTGGCCAACTTCTACAAATCATTTGACACGTGTCAACTTCAGAACTCCTGTCGCACGCGGGCACCCCGACTCCTGCAGGCACTCCCTATTGTGACGGAAACTTGGACCGACATCTCCATGGACTTCATCACCGGATTACAGGTCACACCCGAGGGATGTAACGCAATCCTTGTGGTTGTCAATAGGTTTTCCAAAATGTCTCGTTGTATTCCGACGACGACCATCGTCATCGCCGAAGGAACACCATGGCTGTTTCTAAACAACATCGTACGATGACACGGCTTGCCAAGAACCATCACGAGCGATAGAGATGGTCAATTCACCATCCGTTTCTGGTACAAACTGATGACTTGCTACAACAGTTGGATCAAGCGTTCAACAGCATTCCACCCTGGAACTGTCAGCCAAACCGAGCAGACAAATCAGACGCTTGAACAAATTATTCAAACATTATGTGAACCACACGGGACGGATTGGGCAGAAAAACTCCCGACTACCAAAATCACATATAACTCGACAATATCCACCAAAACGGGTACAACCCTGTTCAAAGTGGTGTATAGCAAACTTCCAACCACACCATCCAGAAATCACAGCCAAAGCAACATTCTCATAATTGGCGTCTCACATCGCGACCTGTCCACCATCTGGGATGAAACATGACACACGCTCGCAAAGACACAAGCGGCAATGAAGCAAGCTGCCTGACACTATGCAAGTTTATCCGATGTTCCATACCAACAGACTTCAGCACGAACGAGACCCCAGAGAGAATTTCCCCAGCAGGGAAGTACCTCCTCCTCTTCCAGTGCAAGTGGATGAGGACACAGAGTACGTCATCAAGGACATCCTCAACCATCAACGACGTGGCAAAATGACATGACATCTCGTCAAGTGGCACCACTAAGACACAACGCGTAATTGCTGGGAACTCTATGACGTCAATCATCTGATTGACGGATACTGGCGCAATCACCGGGCCACAGCTGTACGCGCATCGGGACGTCATGGCCACAAGGGGGAGAAGTGTTACATACCAGACGTAGACGAGTCCCTAATCTTTCCAAGTGGGCATTCCTCTCATTACACAAATAGCCCACCACGCATCATGACCTCGATTTTCACTTCAACGGTCGAGGGTAGTTAGGCTAACTGCCCTCTCCCCCCGGCGACCTTTCTTGCACTTTTGAAAAACTTTGACCACTTTCAATAATCATCGATAGAATTGTTACAACCTTTTGGCCGAAATCCCAACATATCACAAAAGATCAAGATTTACAAAGATGCACCTCGCATCTTCGTAGTCAATTTTCAAAGCCCCTCGATTCTTCAGCAGAGCTTCTCAAGTCGACCACTCATGACGCGAATCTACACTTGTCACTCAACATTCGACCCAGTGACACTGACTAGGCCTCATTTGCAACTCAACACTTGTATTGCTACATACCAGATGCACACGAGTCCCTTACGTTCCGAAGTGGGCATTTCAGTTATTTCACAAACAGTCCATCACGTCGCGAGAATCACGATATTCACTCTGACGGCTGAGGGCAAACTGGCCAACTGCCTTGCCCTCGGTGGATATTCTCGAACCTTCTGACAGCTTCGACCACTCTCGCGAACCTACAAACAGAAGTATCACGACCTTTTGGTTGACCTCTCAATGCACTGAGATGAATCTGGATTTATAAAGATGTATCGCGCATCTTCATCGTGGATTCTCAAAGACCCTTGAATTCTCGGCTGACCTTCTCAAATCCAACCACTCACGATGCAACTGTGCATGCGTCGCTCGACATTCGACCCAACGACCCCGACTATGCTTCATTCGTAGCTTGACACATGTATATACATGTTCAATCATTTCAGCAATTGACATCAAAATACACTCACCGCTAATCATTAATGGCTCAAGTATCCCAAATTCTAAATCTTGTTTTGCCTCACAACTTCTATTTGTGCACCATCTACGTTGCGTCCAGCATAACACTTGGTTTAGAGGTTTGCGGTGCTGGAGAGGCATCTGACTACTTTACTCATTCGGAGGACTATCTCACACAAGCCTTAAGCGTATCTTGCACATCAAGACTATGCAGACTTTGCAACTACAACGTGAAGCAAGCAAGCGCAACCAACGAACAGCAGGGGGTCTTTGGCAACGACTTCGGCAGTGGAGGAGCAGAACATGCCAAAGCATGTGAACCCTAAAGCAACAGCAAATGCTTGCATGGCAGGCTTTGTGGCAGCTGGCGACCAATCGTGTCACGAATCCAACGGCGATGAACTAGCCGCCCCTACCAACAGCCGCGATGATGACGACAGGGATGACAGGTGGCATTTGACGATAGGTGCAGATAAATGAGGAACTGACAAACATGATCTCTGCACTTGAAAGAACCAACAACCACCTGCTCCAACAACTCGATGTCGCCATGGAGGCTCTTTGCAACGCAAGTGCGCATGAAGCGGTGCTTGTCAAGAGAAATTCCAAACTCTTGAGCGAATCCAAAGTTTGTCTGGCTCCACAAGAACTATTCGATCCTGCAAAGTTAAACGGACCAACGGTTTGGAGGTGTACTTCACCGTTGCTGGGGTCAACGACAATCATAAGAAGCCTCGTAGCCGTGCTTTTTCTCGGTTCAGCACTAAGTTGGTCCGATCTAAAGGCCATCCAGCATTTACGGAAGATCGGCAGAGCATTATCAATGGCTCACGGTGCCCGTCTCACATCACCAACCTAAGGCGTTCTACCGTTGGAGCAGATCAATCCACAATGGCAAGACGCGCTGACGCCACCAACCAAATGGAACAAATCCTCGCGTGTGATGGTCGCATGCTTTTGACGACTAAATGAGAAGTCCGACACTTGGTACAAGCTCTAGCATTGACGTCAGCAGTCCAGCGTGGCGGAGTACACGCGGAGATTCTGCGAGATCATCACTGGAGCAAACATCGCCGCGACAAACTCTGTTTTCAGTACAACAACGGCCTCAAACAAGACATCCGGCAAGCAATTGCTGTTTTTGGCATCTAGAGCAACTTACCACAGATGATCGCAGTAGCAGAAAGAATCGACAATGTCAACTACAATGGTCAAATCCAATAATCCTATGGCTGGCGACCTCTCAACCACAATTATTGTGGAAATGGAAAAAACCAGTCGGTGGAGTACTTGACTCCGATGGAAGTGGGCGCAGTCGACCATAGAGAAATGCAAACCTGCTAAAACTGTGGAAAAGATGGGCACATTGCTCGCAACTATTGAAACAAGGAGCAAGAAAACACGGGGAGAAGTCGCAGGAAAATGAGACAAGAAAGGGTAAAGGGCAGAAGTAAAAGGCACAACTCTTGTCCGTGAGGAGCAATCTGGGCCAAACAATCGTCCATTTGAACGGCCTACATCGCTGCAGAGGGTTTCTGAGATTGCCAAATTTGATGAGGGATAGGAGGACAACCAACAAGGGATACTGGTAAGAGTTCAGTCTCGAGGATGCATAAGTCGCAGAATAGTACCAGCACTATTGGATCAAGGAGCTTCACACAGCTTTGTAAGCAATGACATGTTAAGTTGGGTTTGCAGACCAAACCGGAGGTGTTTGAAGGAAAACACGTCGACGGGAGACTACAGATGCGGAGACTCCAAGAACCATTAAAAATGCAAGTAGGAGGTCTACAAGATGTAATGGTTTTGTCCAATGAGCGATCACAAAATCATCCTCGGATGAGATTTCCGGTAATGACATAATTCGTAGGTCGAATGGAACAGCGACGAAGTCTACGTGGAGATCAACGGTGCCAAACGACAACTTCTACGTGTAGGAAAAAAGCTGACAGCGAAAGCAAAGATGGTGGAAGCAACAGAGGAAGCCGCAAAAGCTAGAAAGCAACAACCAGTGCAGCCAATATCGTTCAATGTGGCCAAACACTATTTACGACAAGGAGCTGTTGCGTGGCTTATACATCTCAAGCCAATGGGAGAAGCGGAAGTGGCAACATCTGACTCATCATCGGAATCGTCAGCCTTATCGGCCTTGACGAATTTTGCGATGGTACCCGAAGAGTTTGCACCCCTCATCCAAGAGTTTGCGACCGTCTTCCCCAACAAGCTCCCGAAGAATTCACAACCACAGTGACACATCGACCATCGTATCAAACTGAAGCCGTGTAGCAGACCTACTGTCCAAGGGGCCTATTGGATGAGGGATCACAAGCTGACCGAGCTAAAAAAAAGCTCTACGAGATGCTCGGTCAGGGGTTCATCCGCCCATCCACGTCACCATACGCTGCACTAGTACTACTGGTAAAAAGAAAACCAGCAAGATGCGGATGTGGGTGGATTACAGGGTTTTGAACGACACCACCATCAAGAACGGCTACCCTCTTCCGCAAGCAGATGAACTTTTCAACCAACTTTGAGGAGCCCGAGTTTTAAGCAGAATCGACCTACGCATTGGATATCACCAAATACGTGTGGCAGCCGTCAACATCAAGAAGACAGCGTTCCAAACCCGCTACGGGTACTTCGAGTTCACAGTTATGCCGTTTGGACTTGCAAACGCCCCAGCAACATTTATGGCGATAATGAACAACATTTCTGTCCGTACCTTGACAATTTTGTTGTGGTATACCTTAACAACATTCTGGTGTACAGTCGCAAACCGGAGGAGCACGATGGACATCTCAAAAACGTTCTTGAAGTTCTACAAAGAGAGAAGGTTTCTGGACAACTCTCAAAATACGATTTCAGTCGTTGTTCGATCGAGTTTTTGGGTTACGTCATCAATGGCAGACAGATCACTATGGATCTGAAAAAAGTGGCAGCAGTCGCTGATAGGCCGACACCGAAGAACTTTCGAGAAAGTCAAGTTTTTCTCGGATTCCGCAATTACTACCAGCGGTTTGTATGTGACTACGCCTGAGTGTCAGTACCTCTTTCCGACCTCACTTAAAAGGAAAACGAGAGGCGGTTGGGAGATCGCAAATAAGAAGCATTCACCGCTTTTCAAAACGCTATGACCTTGGCGCAAGCCCTACAATTAGCTGATCCAATGATCCACTACGTCATGGCTACGGATGCATCAGACCGAGCCAATGGCGCGATTATTCTACAAGACCACAGGAACGGCGAACAGCCGGTTGCGTACATGTCTAAAAACCTACAAGGACCGGAACTCAACTACATGGTCCACGAAAAGGAGATGTTGGCGGTCGTGCACGTGTTCAAGACGTGGCAATGCTAGCCAGAGTGTTGCCGATGCATTATGCGTACCGACCACCACGCATGAAAACATCTGAAGACACAGCCGAATCTCAGCCGGCGTCAAACCCGATGGATGGGGTTCCTTGAATCCAGTTTCGACTATGAAATTGAGTACGGGCCGAACAAAATCAACCCGCCGGACACACTCAGCCGCCAACCAGATTTAATGACTGATGTGGCAACCCTAAAACAACAGCGGGACCCATACCTCGAGGGATTATTCACACGAGGCTGCGACCAGCACGTCGGATATGATAAAACCAGGTTCTGGTTCAATGCACCCTACTGGTGACGTCGCTTCACTCGCCAAGTGGTCGCTCCTTCAAATGACAAACTCCGCCGAATGCTACTCAAAGAGTGCCAGGACATCGGTCCAGGTGGACATTTTGTAGAGGAAAAGACGCTGAAGAAGCTGGCAAAAAACTATTGGTGGGACAAGATGCAATCCAACATGGCCAGCTTCTGCAAAACCTACGACACCTGCCAACGACAAAAATCTCATCGTATGAGGCCACCCAGACTACTGCAACCACTCCCTGTTCCAACAAAAAAATGAGTAAACATCTCCATGGACTTTGTCACCGGACTATGACGCCATCCTTGTGATCGTCGAAAGGTTTTCTAAGCTATCCGACTTCATTCCAGCAATGACCACCATCACCACCGAGGAAAAGCGCGGCTATTTCTAAAAAACATCGTATGGCTACACAGCATATTGAGAACCATCACAAGATGCAAAGATAGTCATTTTAGCAATTGTTTTTTGCTCAAAATTACGACTGTTTACGGCTGCAGAATTCAACTTTCAATGACATTACATCCTCAAACCGTCGGTCAAACCGAGCGGACAAATCAAACACTCTAACAACTGCTCCAAACACTATGCAAACCTCATGGGACAGATTGGGCACAAAAACTCCCGACCACCAAAATCGCACACAATTCGGCAGTTTCCACCGCAATGGGTAAAACCCCATTTGCAGTGGTGTACGATAAACTTCCCGCCACACAAGCAACACTACAAAGCCAAAGCAACATTCCAGCAGTCGACGTCTAACGCCGAGACCTCACCATCTTCTGGGAGACAACACGTCAAACCCTCGCAAAGACAAAAGCGACGATGAAGTGAGCAGCTGACCGGTATCGCAACGATGGCATCTTCACCACTGGCGACAAAGTCCTCCTCAGCTCCACAACCATGAAGCTCCGCGGATCAGACCGTTTTAAGCTCAAACCCAGATGGTTGGTACCGTTTGAGATCGGGCGCATGCAAATCCCTGTGGTTGCGCGACTCAAATTCCCCGAAACTATGCAAGTTCATCCGATGTTCCATGTCAGCAGACTCAAGCACTACCAAGACCATAGAGAGAACTTCCTTGGCAGAGATTTCCTTACTCTGCCTCCCATTCAAGTGAGCAAAGGCACGGAGAACGTCATCAAGGACATCCTTGGCCATCGATGAAAAGGCAATAAAACAGTATATCTCATCAAATGGCAGGGCTATGACGCCGTGCATAAGAGCTAGGAACCATACGACAATCTCCGAGACGTCGATTTGTTGTGATTTGTGACGTTCCCGTCAACCTTTACAGTTACCACTCGGCCGTGTCCATGCCTGTGCAGATCCCTGATGTGGACCCAGGTGGCGCACGTGCATTGTCTGGTGATGGACCAACTACTCGAAGCTGACCAACGACCACCTGAGAGTCCTGGATGTTGTCTGGGACCTTCTGCAGTTTTCCTACACCCTGTAGGATTTCATCAGCGGAGTGGTCATGGGCCCGATTTGCATGTTTTTGCATTGTGTGTCCACTGTTTGATTTCAGATGCATGCAAGTGACCAGTCATAGCGTCCGGCTCAAGATCCTACACATTTAGGTTCAGATGGCTTAGCGTTCTGACTTGTCTCCGCAGAGTTACGGCCAAAACAATGTTTTAGGGTGGTTTTAGGACAGACCTTGAACTGCCGCATGCGACACCCGCCGTGCATTGCGGTAGGTATCTATGCTGTGGAGTTATCATTTGTTCACTCTCCCCATATCTAAGCTATTGGAGCTCATTAGACTTTGCGCGTCTCCCTAGCCTGACTCTTGCTGTTTCTTGCACCTACTTGCTTGCTAGTGCGTCACCTCATTGGAGAGTGTCGCCATGTCAGCACCAGCAAGGTTAGGAAGCTTTCTATAAGTTTCTCATGGTATCAGAGCAGCAAGACTTCTCTTGCTGTGCTGCGCCGCAGAGATGCAACACCCGCAGCAGGAGTGAGTGTCACCGCCGCCGCCGCATCCAGGGACTCGTTGTGGTCGTTTGGAGCAGCGACATCACCAGGAAGTTTCCACCACCACACCGGGTGAGCTGCAGCAGTTTCTAGCTCTACCAGCCACGTTGAGCAGCAACAGCACCATTAGGTGACCGCAGTAGCCATGTCTGGCTGCTCATATCTACAAACAAGAACTAAAAAAGGAGGAAAATCAGCTTGCAACAGCTCGTGGCAGTGGCAACGAGTAGTGGCATCGCGCAGACATAGCATCTTGCAAGTAACCACAATCATTGACATCCAAGACAATCTTCCGTGAATAATTGTAGCCACTAAAAAAAATTGAAAGCGCCAACAAAATTGCCGGATCTAGGTTGTCAATGGCTGGTTACCACAGGGCTACTACTCCTATAGAAATGGCAAGAGCAAGCAGTTGTTGGAGATATTGACTGCGATGGAGGTGGACCTCGTCCAACAGAATATTGAACATCTTTTTTGGACCTATGGGAAATCTAGACACATAAGGGATTACCGTCAACAACAAAACTACAGAAAGAAAGGGACAAGGAGAAAAAACAGTAGTAAAAACAAGTAATGAAACGACAGAGGACAAGGGTACACAGTGAAGGGCCTGTCGAGTCGAAAACATGTACGCCGACCGATTGCCCATTTAGTGCTCACAATGCCGTGGAAGAGGGTACATGAGATCACATATTGTGAGTACAAGGGCAAACAACTGGTTATCCTGGTTAGTGTAAAACTGGCAGCATAAGTTGTTAATCAATTCCGGTGTCACTTGACGGTGGTGCTTCCTATGTTTTCTTCATGAATTAAATTGAAATTCGGATTTGAAGACCAAACTAGGGGTGTCTGAATGAGAACACTCAACAAGAACTACACATCTGCTGCCTTTGCGAACAACTTTGACTTGAAATTGGCAAGTTGCACGATGTGGCAATGTGGAGGACCTGTCCAATGAGTGGCCCAAAAATCCATCCATGGGTCACATGTCTTAAATTGTAATCACCGGCAGGTTGAATGTATCAGTGTAGTGGTCTTATTCTTCATCATGGTGCAGAAATAGACGTTCCTATAATCAAGCAACCCATGATGTAGCCAAATACATGAGAAGCTCGCAGACATGCAGTAGAGGAAGCAATGACGGAAGTTAGAATGGCAGTGTCATGACAACAACCGCAAATGTGAATGAAAACCCTGAATGTGGCCAAGCATCACCTGCAACAAGGGGGACAAGCGTAGCTCATCCACTTTGAACTGGGAAATGAGAGAGATATTTCTGCAGCGAACTCATTAGCCTCATGAATGAAATTGCATTGAATTTGATGAAGACTATAGTTTACAAGGACTTAAACCTCGCTTACAAGGAATTCACCTCACTTGCCAAGGATATTTTCTGGCTTTTCCTGGAGGAACTGGATTACGAGCTACCTTCTGAGAAAACCATTGATCATGAAATCCAACTGAATCCAGGCATCTGACTGACAATGAAGGGGGTCCTAAAAAACGAGAAACCAAGAGCAATAGCAGGTAAGCAATGAATGAACAAGATTATTGGGCAGGGTTTTGTCCGTCCATCTATGTCACATTACACTACCAATTTTCCTGAAAATTGAGTCCAACAAGATGTGGATGTGCATGGATAGTTGACAACTCTACAACATAGCCATCAAGAAATGTCCTTCATGCAGATGTAACTTCTGATAACTGATTCTGATGATTCTGATATCTCCGTGGAGTCCAAAATCTTCAGCAAAACCAACTTGCGGAGTGATTGTTACCACATTCACGCGTAAGACAGGTACATCAAGAAAATGACATTCCGAACTCAACAGGGGCACTTTCATTTTACAGTCATTTCAATTGGTATTTTGAACAACATCTTCGACCTTTTTGTTGATGATTTGTTCATCATCCACCTCCACACTATCCTAGTGAAGAGCCGCACCTTGTAAATGTCTTCCTTTCTCCCGAGGTTGCTAAAGAGGGGAATTCTATGGATAACTCCAAAAGTGTGAATGTTTTTGTTGTTAAATCAAGCTTTTGGGCCAAATCATTGATAGAAGACGGATCAGTGTGGACCCAAAGAATATGAGGTAGTTGTTGATTGGCCAGAAATGATAAATCTATTAGCTATTGAGCTAACCAACCTCAGATAGAAAAGCCGCACAACTGAGAAGTTCACAAAGGTTGTTATACCTTCTTCTTCTACATGTGTGTGTCGTGCACCCCAAATTCAATCAGGCGTGCATCCCACCTTCAAGAGTGATAACGCCTAAGCTTTGCATCTCAAAACTAGCTCACGTCATCAATTCAGAAGAGAGCATAAAGCAAGGGTGAATTTTTCAGCATGCATGACAAGTCCTAAGAGTTGCCTGTCCAGTCCTAGAACTCATAAGCACATTCATGGTAGATGGCTTCAGCCAGCCACATGACCACTGGACTTGCGGTATGGGCTTGACACACAAGCAGGCTAGTGCCAAGGTGGCAGTTCAAGTGTGTAGCTTCCAAGAAGCAAAAAAAATTCTTTTTTTGCAACAAAGATATGCAGGGGGCTCAGGTTTAAACTCATGATCTCTCACTTGGCCAAATTATTAAAATGGCCGAGTTATCTACTCACCCAAATGGTGTATTCACAAGTCATGTATCACAAGATACAGAACATAAGTAGGTCCTCCTACAATGGATTAGGGTTCATACCTCCACAAGGGGTAAAGCTGTCATTACCTGTCCTAAAACAATGAAAAAGGGGTATGTATACTAAAAAAATCTCTCCCTCGTACCTTGTGCCAGCTGCTATGATCAGTCTTCATCACTTGCATTAATCATGCCGATACCTTGCCTGCCTGCCTTGTGGAGATCATTTTCCAATAGTATTACAAGCAATTCGGCCCAGTTCAGCTTGGTACCAGCATACTCGAGCTCAACAGTCTACTTGGATACCAATTCACAAGAATATTGGTCCCTGATTTCAACCTGCTTTGTGCGCCTAGAGAGGATTGGGTTCTTGGACGTCATTGGCGCTCATGTCGTCAATCTAGAAGATTGTAGTTGCTGCCTGTGATGTCTTCATCTATGATTAGAAAGCTACATAGCCACTGAATCTCCTTACAAGCAAACGCCAAGGCAATGTACTTGGCTTCCTTTAATGATAGAGGGAGATAGTCACGCTTGTGACACCCAACCGAAAGCACATCCAAAGAGCATGGACACAAAGTCGGAAGTGGATTTTGCGTCGTCTATCCTGCCTTCCAACTCAGTGTTGGTGTAGCACATGAGACGAAGTGACTCAGATCCAGCGAGGCCTCAAAACAAGAGCCCCACAGTTGTGATCCCTTTCAGGAAGTGCATGATGTGCTTGATGGCCTGCCAATGTAGTGGACCAGGGTTGGCCACAAGCCGGCTCACCTGCTCGATAGCATGGGCTAAATCTGGTCAGATGGTGACCATGGCATACACTAGTGCCAGGGGGAATGGAGGAGTCAACTGAAGCATTGACAGGAACAGGAGAGTCAGCAGTGGGGGGCACACCTTCATCAGGGGGCAACACGGCAACAATAGAGGGAACGGAGTGAAGACGTTCCATGACCATGTTGGCCACTGTGATGGCTAGCTTCCTTTGGCCATGAAGCCTATTCTTAAGTTTCTCCTCTACCCTTTGCCATGCAGCCTGCACTTTGCTGAGGGCAGCCTGAAGGGCCTCAATCGTTTCCTCACGGGCCAGCTTGATGAAATAGGAGAACAAGGATTGAAGTACAGAGTTATACAGGTGTGTGGGGGTGTGAGAAGAATGAATGAAAGTGCGCACCAACCTAGCAGCATGGAAGAAGAGAGAAGAGGGGTGGTGCCATTGATGTGGCCGAGGATGCCAGCACTGCGATCAACGCAGGAACAACCACCAACAGGCAAAGAAGACCAGTCAAAGTGGCCCCTGCTATTAGCTACTGAGCTAAGCAACTCTACCAGAGAAGCCGCGAAACCGAAAAGCTCACCAAGGTTTTTACACCTCCTTCCTTTGATGACATGTTTCATGCACCCCAAACTTAATTAGGCATACAATTCAACTTCAAGAGTACTAATGCCTTAGCATTGCATCTCAAGAAGATCTCAAGTCATCAATACACAAGAGATGATCAAGCAAGGGTTTATTGATAAGCATGCAAGACAAGTCCTTTCATAGCTGTCTGTTCAGTCCTAGAACTCAAAAGCACATTGGTGGGGAGTGGCCTGACCCAGCCACATCACCAATAGACTTGCCCTGTGGGCTTGATACATCAACATCCTACTCTCAAGGTGACAGACCAACCATGTAGCTTCCAAGAAGCTATGTAATTTCTTTCTTGGAAGCTTCCATAAAAAACAAGATATGCATGGGGCCATGATCGAACTCATGACCTCTCACTTGGCCAAATCAACAAAATGGCAAAGTTAACCACTCACCCACATGGCGTACTCACAGATCATATCTCACATGACACAGAGCATAGTTGAGTCACACCACAATGGATCCAGGGGTCATACCTCCACAAGGAGCAGAGCATTTCTGATCCGTCTGACAACAGTGAACAAGGGGCAAAAACATTCAACAAATCTCTCCCTTGCACCTTGCATCAATGAGCATCATCATTCGTCATCACATGCGTTGACCATACCAGTACCTTGCATTCCCGCCTGGTGGAGATCCTTGTCAAATGGCTTTGTAAGCATGTCAGCCCGGTTCAGCTTTGTTCTGACATACTCCAGCTCCACTGTCTGCTCGTAGACCAAGTCTTGAGCATAGTGGTAGCAGATCTCGATGTGCGTTGTGTGCCTGGATAGGACGGGGCTCTTGGTCATGTCAATCGCGCTCATGTTGTCTTGATGACCGTCGCCGTTGCTTGTGGTGCCTTCATATCAGATAGCAAGCTTCGTAGCCACTGCATCTCTTTGCACACCTCAGCCAAGGCAGTGTACTCAACTTAAGCTGTTGACAAAGAGACACATTCTTGCTTGCAACTTGCCCAACTGACTGCACCTCCATTCAACATACACACAAAACAGGAGGTAGATTTTCTTTCATCGATGTTCCCTCCCCAATCAGCATCAGTGGAGCACATGAGACGGAGTGATGCGGATCCAGTGATGCCTCGAAACTGGAGCACCACATGCTGCGTACCCTAAAGGTAGCGCATGATGCGCTTCACAGCCTGCCAGTGAAGTGGACCAGGATTGGCCACAAACTGGCTCACCCGCCCAACATAATGGGCTATATCTGGTCGGGTGACGACCATGTCATACATCAGACTGTCCATTACAGACTGAAATGGGATGCCCAACATGTCAGTTTTCTGTGCTTTGTTGGATGGGGACATGGAGGAAGAGAGCTTGCACTCCGAGCTCATGGGTGTGATGGCAGGCTTGCAATTTGCCATGTCATGTTGTTTTAGGATGGAGTCAATGTATTTCGTCTGATTCAGGCTGATGGTACCTGCTGCTCCGTCACACTTGATGGCAATTCCAAGGCAGAAGTCAAGAGGACCCATGTCCTTCATCTCAAATATGCTCCTTAGCTGCCTCTTGAGATCGTCTAGTAGCCGCGTTGAAGAAGAGCATAGAATGAGGTCAAGGTACAAGGCGACCAACATGGTCCCTTCGTCGCTCCCATGCACATACATGCTAGGGTTGCTATCGCAGTGCATGAAGGACTCCTCAACCATGAATGTATCCATCTCCTGGTACCAAATTCTTGGCGCTTGTTTTAGCCCATAGAGTGCCTTCACCAATCTACACACCTTGTCCTGGGGAGCATCAACCCCCTCTTGAATCTCCATCAACACCTCCTTGTCAAGTTTTCCATAAAGAATGGCTGTCTTCAATTCCATCTGGTGGACCTCCATGTTCTCGGCAGCAGCAATGGCGAGCATTGACCGGATGGAGGTGAAAGTCATAACTAGAGCAAAGGTCTCATCGTACTCTACACCAGGCTGTTGAGGGAACCCCTTTGCTACCACCCGTGTATTGTACTTGTCTGTCTAGCCGTCTTGTTTCCTTTATACTTTCAACACCCACTTCAAGCCTACAACGTGAGCCCCGACAGTTCTGTCCACTAGCACCCATGTCCCATTCTCCTCGATGGAGCTGAGTTAAATGCGAATTGCTTCATCCCACTCTGCTTTGTCAGGCCGCGTGGGTGCCTCTGCATCAGACGTTGGCCCCTCTTGAACCATGAACGAATAGTTGAAGCCTGTCCATTCACCCCTATCTGCATCGCAATACTGCCGAGGTACTTTGAGGCATGAACTACTTCTTGGACCTGCTGGCTTTTTCTGTTGATGTGGAGGCTGGAGGTCGACTCCATCGTTGATGATGGGAGAGGAATCATCATCATGGTGAGGCAGATCAGAAACATTGAAATTAGAGTCTGAATCCTCCGAGTTATCTTCATCAACTCCTCACCCTTTTGCAGCACCTAGCTCATGGCATTGTGCTGGTGCTTCGTCTCCCTCCTCAAGGAGAGTGAGCCACTCTTCCTGTTTTGGAGTGTTCTTGACTTTGAGAAGCTCTCCCTTACTCACAGACCTTTCAAGGAAATCCATGCCTTTGCTGCGGATGACCTTCTTAGCTCCTTGGTCCCACAGTCTATATGCTTTGTGTGTAGTGTCATAGCTGGTGAAAATGCACTTTCGTGCTCTTGCATCAAGCTTTCCAGGATCCTCACCAGCCTGGACCTTGGCAAAGCTGGTGCAACCGAGCACATTGAGAGGGGAGGTGTTCGGCTTCCTTCCTGACCATGCTTCTTGAGGCGTCTTCAACTCCTGTGTCTGCTTCTTCTTGCCTCTCCTTCGCAAAGCTACTATAGGTGTGAGGTTTTCAAGGTAGGTAGCCGTATGTGCTGCTTCAGCTCAGAACCTAGGAGGTAGCTTGGCGTCAAAGAGCATGCACCTTGTCATGCCCAGGAGATTCTGGTTCATCCTCTCTGCTACGCCGTTGCTTTGAGGTGAGTAGGGGGAAGTTTTCTGGTGTTCAATCCCCTGCAAATTGAGCCACTCCCTACAGGCTTCGTACTCTCCCCTTTTTTCTGTCCTGAATGCCTTTACCTTCTTTCCACTTAGTTGCTCAACCATAGCGACAAATGCCTGCACATTCTCCTTCACCTCACTTTTCTTTTCTGAGAAAGTATATCCAGACTTTGCGGCTTTTTTCGTCAATGCATGTGAGGAAATCTGCTGCCTCCATTTGACGGTATGCAAAAGGGACCACACACATCAGAGTGGATGAGGTCAAGGGGTGCAAGAGCACGCGTGCTATTCCGCTTGAAGGATTTCATTTTTACCTTGCCTTGAAGGCATGGCTAACACATGATCCCGGCTCCCTCCGCCTCATCACCTAGCTCCATCCCACACACTAGATCCTGCTTTCCCATGAGCTCCACTGTGCAATGAGCCATGTGCCCAAAGCGCATGTGCCACAGGTTCTTGGAGGATAGAGGCTAGAATGAGCAGCCCCAGTGTGCAGAGGCTAGAATGAGCAGCCCCAGTGGTTGCATTTGCTTGTGGGTTTGTTGCTGAATCATCTGCTGCCAGTGCTTTTGCTGCTCCAACATGTCCTTCCTTATCTGAATCTACATTGCAACTCTCCTCGTCATCACTCTCGGCCGAAGATTCAGCCATTGAAGTTGTCATTTTGTTCTGCAAGACGTAGAGTCCATCAACGCGAGGGACCTGTTCAACAACCTTCTTGGCAGAGTAGGAGATGTTGATGTCCTTGGTAGGGAATATCACCGCTTCCTTCTCTTCAAAGACCAGTGTCATGCCAGGGTCATTCATCTCAGAGAGGGAGAGTAGGTTGACTGTGAAGGGGGCAAGTAGACCACTCCCTCTAGCTTGAGGTCAAAATCTCCGTCGTTGACACCCACTGCGACCAGCTTGTCACCAATCCCCTCAGCTGTCTCAACCTTCCCGTTGGTGACTCTGAAGTTCTTGTTGCATGGAGCAAGAGAGCTGAAGTCTCTCTTCTCGTAAGTGGTGTGCTTTTTTGTGCCCAAGTCAAGGCCGCAGGCTCCTGGCCTGAGTATTGCCCTCCCTTTGTTGGAGGCACACTCTTCCATCAAGCTTGTGGGATCCTTCCCACCATTTCCCCCTCGCCATTCATCCCCGTCACCTTTTCCTCTCTTGGGTGCACGGTACTCTCGAGCCCAGTGTCTAGCCTTGCCATAGTTATTGCAGTTTCCTTGGCGCTTTGCACCCGTTCCACTGTTGCTTCCCTTGTACCCAGAGGAGGAGGTATTGCGAAAGGTGCCGCTGCTCCGTGAGGCAAAGGTAACCGTGTTTACTTCAGTGCTGCTATGATGCATGGCTTCAATCCGCACATACTCAGAGATGGTGGTGTAGGAAACTTGATCTTCAGTCCACCCTCCAATCACTGTTACCATGAGATCCTAGCTTTCCAGCAGCGTCACCAGAAAATTCATGGCCTGCATATCAGATTTCAAGTCACACCCCATGCCTGTGGCTTGTTACAAGAGTGTCTCAAACTTCTGCATAAAGGCAGAGACATCCTCTCCTTCACCAAGCTTCATGCTGATGAGGTTTTATAGAAAAAAGAGACGGTTGGCAAGTGAGGAGGAATGAAAAACCATGTCAAGTTTAGCGTATGCCGCAGCTGCCACTCTACAACCGTGGATGTGTGAAATGACTGAGGGTTGTATGGATGACACAAGAATGACGAGAGCCTTCTTGTTGAGCTTGACCAGGTCAGAACTCTCTTCCTTTGGTGTTGGGATAGCTCCGTCAAAATATCCTAGCAGATTTCTGTCATCCATGATGATCTCAAATTGCCACTTCCAGAGTGCAAAACCCTCTCCATAAAACTTGAGGATGAGCAGATGATTCCCTGGTTCCCCTGTCCCTGCCATCCCTACAACTACAACTGCTACAGCTGTTGCACCTGTTGTTGATGCCGATGTACCTATGTTTGATGATGTAGGCTGATGGTGAGAAGAAGCAAGTGCTTCTCCTGTTCACGTTGGCCGTTGCAAGCAGATGTAGGCTGATGTAGGCTGATGTCAACTCCCAAGGTGGAAAGGTGTCGATGTGTTGCATTCCCCTTCGGCTGATGATTGACCTGCGAACAGAGAAGTTCAGTGAGAGCAAAGGCGCTCTCACGCCGTCTGAGTTCAGTGGTTGCGTGCGTGAAACTTCTCTAACCAGAGGACTGGGCCCATAACCCTTTGTTAGCTACTGAGCTAACCACCTCTGGCAGAGAAGCTGCGAAACCGAAAAAGCTCACAAAGGCTTTTACACCTTCTTCCTTTGACATGTGTTGTGCACCCCAAACTTAATCAGGCATACATTTCACCTTCAAGAGTACTAATGCCTTAGCATTACATTTCAAGAAGAGCTCAAGTCATCAATATGAAAAAGAGAATCAAGCAAGGGTTGATTGATAAGTATGCAAGACAAGTCCTTTTATAGCTTTCTTTCCTGTTGTAGAACTCAAAAGCACATTCCTGGGGAGTGGCCTGTCCCAGTCACATCACCAATAGACTTGTGTTGTGGGCTTGATACATCAGTATCCTACTGTCAAGGTGACAGACCAACCATATAGCTTCCAAGAAGGTATGGAATTTCTTTCTTGGAAGCTTCCATAACAGACAAGATGTGCATGGGGCCATGATCAAACTCATGACCTCTCACTCGGCAAAATCAACAAAATGGCTAAGTTAAACACTCACCCACTTGGTATACTCACGGGTTATACCTCACATGAGACAGAGCATAGTTGATTCACACCACAACGGATCCAGGGGTCATACCTCCACAAGGGGCAGAGCATTCATGATCCGTCTGACAACACTGAACAAGGGGGAAAAAACATTCAACACCTGCCACTGCTGCTACTACTGATGTGACATGAATGCCAGTGGCAGCGTGTTGAGTGAGAGTGCGAGCCGTGCCGGTGGGAGTCATTATTGCTAATCTTTTGGAGATGCGGATGGAGCTGACAATGTTGGATGTCGCATCGGCTGCGGTGGCAGTAGAGGCTGCCACAGTCACATGTGTTGTGGCGTTGACGGCGGCATCTGCGAGAAGGGTTAGCAAGGTTGCCACCTCAGCAGACGCCAGTGCTGCTCTCCTTATGGTAGTCTGGGTTGGCACTCTGCTGGCGCATGCAGTCGTAGAGAAATTGGCGTTTGTACCAGCTACTGCGTCAAGAACAGCATCTGCCAGGCTGATAGGGTTTGAGTGGACTGGCAGTTCAGGCACCCGGCCTGGAATCTCACATGTCATCAACACCTCACGATTGTCAACAGCTACAGAGCTAGGGGTGGGAGCAGAGTCGGACGGAGGGTTGGAGCCTGTAGGGTGCATACCTGGTGGTGGAGATAGTGTGGATGGTAAGTCGTCTGCTGCGTAGACGTGTCAATCAATGTCATGTTCCTCTGTCTCAACCTGATGCCCACGTTCACCATGCCAATAGTTGTTGTCAAGAATGTCCATCCACTGTGGTGCGTTAGAGTCATCACAAGGTGAGGGTGGGTCGGAGACTATCTGTTCCCCCCATCCCTCACATGATGCCTTCTTGGCAGCTGTACGTGGGGATTCAAGCTGGTTGTCAGGTGGCCTGTCAAGTGGAGGTGAATCCAGTGTGGTGAGTGGAATGGCTGCGGTAGCAGCCAAGCGTAGATGATGCCACACACCTGAAGAGACGGGTCGTGCACATGCTGCACAATGCTGCTGTCGGAAGGATAGGGACAGTTCCAGCAGTAAGGGGCGGAGGTGCACCCGAGACTGTGGTGGCGGAAGAGGCCAGAGCCCAAGAGTGAGCGGGCAAGCGGGGCCAGTAACCACGGCGGCTGTGGCTCACAAGAGTGTGGAATGGGAGGAAGAGGGGCTACGAAAGCTGTGGTGGGCAAGGGATGCCCGAGGGTGCATGAGAGAGAAGAGAAGGTACACAAGAGTACGCAAGAAAAAGGTGAGTGAAGCTGGTGCTGCCGTGAGTGTAAGAGTGGTGTCAGCACCCGCGAGTGCACTGGCAAGAGGCCAGTAGTAGATGTGGCAGTGGTGGTCATGGAGAACCCGCCTTCAGCGTAGCACAAGAGAGAATGTTGCACCTGCCACAGGCAAAAAGTGCCCGCTGCGAGAAAGCGGATGCACAAAAACTGGGGTGCAGCTACGGAGACTGTTGCACCTGCGAGGGACCCAATGGTGACTGTGGAGGCAGAATCCGGCAGTCGGTGCCGGGGGAGAATACGGGAACTGAGAACTGGTGCCAGCGCTCAGATGAGCGGAGCAGGGTGGGAGAGAGGTGGAGGCAACTGCAAGATGCGCAACACCTCCTTAGTAAATTTGCTTCTCTCCAGCCACACCAGAGGATGGGTGGCGGAAGACGCTGCTACTACCGTGTGTGGCGGTCTTAATGGTGGAGATCACCCCTACCCACGGATTGTAGAGCGTGAGTCAAGATCCTTATTGCTCTGATACAAGTAGTCATTTGCTAGGTTCTTGGCTTATGAGAGAGTGGGAGAGAGTGAGAGAGTGGGAGGGTCCCACAGGCCACGTACGCCATGGATGTGGATGTTTTTGCCTTAGAACCAGAAAGACGAGACAAGAAGGGGGGGTGGGGAGGCAAGAGATTACGAACCGGTGAGTACGCACTTGCATCAAGCAACTGCTCGAGAGAGAATGCACCGCCACCTGGGGGTCAAGGCTGACCTCTCAGGATGAACAGAGGACGGCTTCTCACAAGTGTGTGGCATCCCCGACACGGCGTCCCCCTAAGGATCAGCATCCGGGATAATATGCAGCTCCTCCAAACACCCACAAGCAAACAATAATGATGCAGGAAGCGATAGTAAGAATGTGCAGGGCCTGGTGGCTGTATGATGAGACTGAATCCAATAACCTCTTTAGTTTTCAGTGCTGACTCCCCAGGCGCAACCATGATCATTTAATATGTACATGAGTTTGTGCGCATTGAGAAAAAAATGGCATAAAAAATGTGAGTGCACAGGGACTAGAGGAAGCTTCAACACGCATGACCCTAGATGACATGGGTTTGTTGTCTGCCTATCTGTCTTCACCAGGACGCTTATGCATCATCGTGCGTTCTGTCCAGTTCCTGGCCACCCACACCTGATATGTCCTCTTATCTCACCTCACATGCACACACACACACACACACACACACACACATGTACAGGAGATTAATGGCGAGGGTGGCTAT